>JARHVA010005918.1:475000-587500 GCA_037957365.1 Torreya grandis | reverse complement strand
ATAATTACAATACATGCCTCATGGGTCTTTAAATAGAATCCCATGGTTACACAAATAGAAATCTAACTACAATAATTAGACACACAGCTTGTGACAATAATTAGTCATTTGACATGAAAACACTCACTTCACTTAACTGACTGTTTGTCAACAGCAGTTTTGGAAATACACAAGCGACCGACGTCGGTCCCTATCTATCTAGTGCTGTCGACATCGGCCGACCTCCTGCCATCGCTAGTTTCCTTCTCCACTGTCTGTGACTGATGCTGGTTATACTACCGACACCAGTTCCTCTGGTTCTTCAACATCCTCTTCTTGTGTTTGCAAATAGTTGAAGCTTTTAGCTCCACACCCTAACAATCTCCCACTTGGAGATAAATAGCTACTACTGTACCTGTACCTGTACACCATCTATTTTGTTCCTTAGGCTCTGTATCCCTCTTCAAAGTCACTCTTGAAGACCAACCACCATGCAAACCTATGATGCAATACATGTATCTTATGCCACAAGAATTTTGCTGCTCCCAAATTCTTCATGACATACTTCTGAACCAACTCTACCCTTAGCTCAAAAAACTCCCTGTATATGAAACCCTGCAACAAGTAACACAATATAGTAACGGGATAATGGACCTAATATTATCAAACCTGGTAAAGATAAAATACAATGGTCAAACCTCCATTGTCTGCAGCCTAATCAATACCATATGCCATAGCCTTCTGTCTCACATGTCCATTCACTCTCTTCTCTAATATGGGAATCCATCCCTCTATCCAGTGCTTCCTTCCAACTGATAACTCTACCAATAAATACCTATTTAGTTCTACTCAAGGACTCATACTCCTCATCCATGCCAAGCTCCCACTATTTCTGGATTCTACTTGCATTGCTTCTTCCATCTTCCTAGTTCTTGTCTATCAGTAAGCAATATAAAGAAGGTGAACAATGAATATGAGGTTTACATACCCTTTCTGACCTCCATATGGGTGTTTGAGACTTATTGATCTACCCAACATCCGTTCCAGTGACCGATATTGGCCATCTCCCAGTCTACTCCCGACCAATGTCGGTTCCCTGCACTGACCCTGACTGTCGACGTCATTTCCCTGGCTGACACCGGCGTCCCTCCTGCTGACGTCGGTCCTTATGACCAATGTCAGACTTCTCCTGCCTGACCTATCGACCCTACTGGTCTACACATGACCGATGTCAGTATCTGGCTGATCGACGTCGGTCCCATGTGACCGACATCTGTGTCTGTGTGTTCTTGTAAGTGATGAAATTTTCATCTGCAAGCTCTTATTGGATCAAACCTCTATCCATGTTGCCCTGCTTAGATTTATTTAGCCCCTGTGACTAATCTCTATCCTTCATCTCCTCCATAAACACCAAGGCTTCTTTGTTCCTGTCGAAAGCATCAAATTTCCTTTTTCTGTAATGAACTCTGTCTGTGCTTTCCAAATTTGAACACATACCTTTTAAATCAAGAACATCCATTCCCTTCTTATTCATGTGACCAAGCCTATTAGACCACATCTTTGAATCTACACCAGAAGTAGAATCAGTAATACAAGTAGGTAGATAAAGAGTACCTACTTTCTTACCTCTTGCTAGAACAAGTGCTCCCTTGGTAACCTTCCAAGAGTCCGCTGTGAGGGTTATTGTGCATCCCTCATCACCCAACCTTCCTATAGAAATCAAACTCTGATTCAGAATTAGAACATGCATGACCTCTTTCAACACCCATGTGTTGTCAATCTGCAATCTCAGCTGCACTTTCCCTTTGCTAACTATTTGACAAGGCATACCATCCCCTAAATAGAGCACTCCAAAGTCTCCCTGTTCATACTCATGAAACAAATCTCTATTTGGGGATGCATGAAAAGATGAACCAGAATATAAAATCCATGATCCTACTTGACTATCCAAAGAAAGTATGAGAGCATCCTGTATCACAATATTTGCATCCTTTGCTTCTTCAGAACCTGCATGTTGATTCTCTTTATGTCTCAACCAACACTCCTTCTTTATATGTCCTTTCTTTCCACAAAACCAGCAGGTAATACCTTTGGACTCGAATCTCCTTCCCGACCTTGATTTCCCTTACTCAATCTTCTCCGTTTGCCTTCCCCTACTTTTTGCACTTAGAGCATTCCCTGATGATTCACTTGTGCTTCTCCTGCATATTTCTTCATTCAAGATCACACTCACAACATCATCAACTTTTAAGATTTTAGAAGTAGATGCAGAATTACTTACTGCCATAACCAAATCATCCCAACTTTTAGGCAAAGAATATAAAATCAGGAGGGCCTTTACCTCATCATCAAAAACAATATTGACTGAAGCTAGTTGGTTTACCAAACCATGGAAATCACTGAGATGAGTATGTACCAATCCACCTTCCTGCATTTGCAAAGTAAATAGCTGCTTCATAAGATATACCTTATTAGAAGCCAAGGGATTTTCGTATAAATTCGCTGAGGACTTTATCAACTCTTCCGTTGTCTTACATTGTGATAAGCTAGAAATCACAAACGATGCAAGGCTCAACCTTATGGAACCGAGAGCCTTCTAATCAAGAACACTCAATTCTTCATCCTTCATATCTGTGGGCTTGCATGCAACCCCACCCAATGGTAAGTATAAATCCTTTTCATATAGATAGTCCTCAATCTACATCCTCCAATGTTGATAATTCTTGCCATTAAACTTCCCCATTCGTAGCTTACTTTCTTCTACCATTGTTGAACTCCCACTCAATCAAAAAACCCTGTGAATGACCTATAATCAAAAAACAATACCCTATTTCCTGCAAACCGTAGCTCTGATACCACTTGTTAGGAGAACCTACAACAGTCAATATGCTCTGATACCAACTGTTAGGTGACCCCTTATCCAACAGAAGAACAATTGATTACTTTCTTATAGGCAATTAAACACAGAATTATACCAGAATGATAAAGTAACTAGAAACTTGAGATAGCAAAGAATTTGAGAGACAATACACAATCTTGTATTAGATATTACTAGAAGAAAATACAATAAGGAAGATGCCACTTCTTCCTCCACCTCAAAGGCTTGCCACACCTCAGGACCTTCTTCCCTCTCTCTCTTGCTCAACACAACAACTCTATAGCCTGAGTTATTATCCCTCCTTGAAAGCTTCAGCTGATCTCCTTAACCTTACACCTGTAGATCTCCTTGACCTTGCTTGCTTCAATGCTTTTACTTGCCTTCTTGATAATTACAATACATGCCTCATGGGTCTTTAAATAGAATCCCATGGTTACAAAAATAGAAATCTAACTACAATAATTAGACATGCAGCTCGTGACTATAATTAGTCATTTGACATGCAAACACTCGCTTCACTTAACTGACTGTTCGTCAACAGCAGTTCTAGAAATACATAGGCAATCGACATCGGTCCCTATCTGTCTGGTGCTACCGACGTCGACCGACCTCCTGCCGTCACTGGTTTCTTTCACCACTGTCTGTGACCGACATCAGTTATACTACCGATGCTGGTTCCTCTGGTTCTTCAGCATTCTCTTCTTGTGTCTGCAAATAGTTAAAGCTTTTAGCTCTACACCCTAACATTAAATGCATGAAAAATAACATTAATGGTAAAGTTGAAGTTACTCACTAGTGGTCCATTTTGGGGTGGCCACATATGTTCTCTCACATGATCTAAAATATGGTATCTACCTCCTCCATGGGCCATTTTTCTTATTGATCCAAGAGTATCTCTCCATTTGTTAAAAAATGAAATCTCCATATTATAATAAGAATTATTTTATAGTTTAGATATCATTGATATATTTCCATCACTTTTCACAGTTTGTAAAATGGACACCATATGCAAAAGATATGGTCTGCTAAAGTTTTGATACGACATGGAAACAAATGTAGTATCATAAGATGATGTGGCACAATGTGGACACACCAAGTGTAACAATCACCCATTGACACATGGTATTCCATTTTTTGTATGTTCATGCAAAAATTTGGTTTGGTGTTTGGTTTTAGCCTCCAGTCTTTGACAGGTGGTCATATGGAGAACCATGGGCCCCGTTATTGGCTCGTTGGGGGCCCTTAGTGAGGGTTGACACACTTGATTAAGGAGGGGTGCCTTGGCCTCCATCTTGAAATACAATGCATTCAAATTTTGTTTAAAATCTATATTTTTTACCCACTAGATGCATGTGGGACAATTCAATTATATGTTTTTAAATAGCTTGTAATATTTCCTTGGTAATTCTTTAAACCTTACTATTATCAAGAAAACCCCATTAAGTCACATGAGAGAAACATTAGTTGGCATATTGCTATATCATTAAGGTCCTACCAACTCATAATTTTGATTCAAGCTCGAGATTGAAGGCTGAGTCAAAATTCCATATGCCCACTATTGGATATAAGACCAAGCCATATTCCATGCTAAATATGGCATACTGCAAGTCTAAGGGTGAATCAAATGCCATGAGGATCAATCCATTATCATGATAATATTAGAATTTGATCCAAGTTTAGATGTGCTATGTTTTATGCCTCGAGCCTTTGCACCCATGTGGAGGAGCCACGTAACACCATTGCCAAGTTCAAGGACCGAGCACACCACCCAAATTAGCCAACATAACCATTGGTCGTGGCATATTCCTTAGACAAAAGGCATCGGTGAACACTATGGTGGAGATTCAAACTATTAAAGGTTTGAATTGGTTGAGATATATTCAATGTGGGACTAAAGATAAACACATGAAACAAAATCCTAACTATTAAAAGATTTTAAAACTATGTTATTTGTCCAATGTGGGATAAAAAGATAAGTCTAAAGCACCCACAAAGGAGGCCAAATAATTGAACTCCTAACCTACCATGTAAAAGGATAAGAGCCCGACCAACTCACCCATGGGAGAAAAGATAGAAATAAATCTATGAATTTGTATTTAGATGAGATTAGTTAATCGACTATGTATTCAAGAATATAGCCCAGTTTGTAGTATTTAGTCATTTTGAAGCCCTTAGAGGCCAAACCAGAACTTAGAGTAAACTATAAACTTGTTTAGAATTTTGATACACTCTGTGATGCATATTTAGTTTCCCATTTTAGAGAATTGGCAATGTTATTTTGAGCTATGGAAGTTTCCAATTTTGATTTGGAGAAGCCCCTGCTTGTGATTTAGGAAGGTGAAGGATGTACTGAGTTAGCCAAGGTCTTTCAAAGGTATGATCACTATTATTGTAGAGATAAATGATCTATTTTTGATTGTAAGTATAATTTTTTCTTGTGATTTGAGCAACATTAATGGATTGGTTCTAAAGAACTCGAGGATGTAGGAATTTTGAACCCCGTAAACAATTTCTATGTTTTTGATCTTTGAATTCATTTTTGCATTTCAATTTTAGTTAATTTATAGATTATAATTTCAGATTTTAATCATAATGTAAAATTTAATCATTTGGTCATTTACAAGAAATTGAGTAAATTAGGAATTTGGAAAATTTGATGGTTTCAATGGATAACTGATGTGATCTTTCAATTCACCTTTATTTCAGTTTTGAAACATGATTCTTGGATTAGATCTTAATCAGATGTAAATACTCCAACATTATAAAGTTGAGAAATTTCTACATCTAATTCTATTTCATTGAAGGAATTGAGTAATTATCAGATCTTAGTAACATTTTTTAAAAAAGTAGTGAAGTTCTTACTAGTGTTTACGGATCAAATTTTGGTATTAGAGCACTTGATCAATAGGATTTAATAGTTGGTTATTGTTTTTGCTTCTATTTTGGAATTTTTTTCAATTTTTGTGATTTGACAAATGAAATGGGCATGTTTTCGAATAGATCCAAGCTTGATGAGCTTGAAGCATATAACTAATAGATTCATGAAGAGAATGCTTTCTTGAGAGCAAGATTGTACTCATTAGATGAGGAGATTTCCGATTTGAAAACTAAGTTACAAGCCAAGGATGAGCTCTTGGAAAAACTATGGACTGGTGGACAAGTGAAGGATTTGCCTTCCACTAAAGATGCATGGACTATAATGGATGAAAACATTGTAAGTGAATGCAAGTCATCATTTGATTTTCCTTCCCATGAAGAATCTAGTAACAATGATTTTGGTAAATTTGAATAATATATAAAAGGAATAGGTTCAAAATTACTTGTTAAATTGGGATTTAATGGAAAAGGCCTAGGAAAAGATGGCCAAGGTAATACTAACCCCATTCAGGTAGAGAATAATCCTAATCATACAGGGTTAAGATACAGATCTGGTATTCAAAATGAAACAAGTGAATGTTATGAGAAAGCAGAAGTAAGATGTGATATGGAGAAGTGTAAACCATCTTAGATGGAGGGTAAAACACATTCTTTTCATCACACTTGAAATAATGTTGATTCTAATTTTACCAGACAACATAGATATTCCAATGTTCTTTTTGATTATGGTACACAAAATTTGTGGCACATTTACCCATGTAATTTTTGTGGATTGTCTAATCATTGTGTAGCCAAATGTTGGAAATGTAAATCTTTGTTAGGAAAGATTTTGAAAGACTATTCTCCTAGACATAGTTCTGAGAGTAGCAATAAGAGTATGATTTCTAAAAGAGTGGACAAAAGTTTTTGTACTCATTGTAACATAAGTGGACATCAGGATGAAAAGTGTTGGAGACTTAAACCATCACACCATCCTAGTAATCATAAGATTAAGATGGTTTATAAACCTATCAATAAGGTAATTAATGAATTTAAAGCAACCCATACAAATGTTACTAAATCCACTAAAGAAATCTCACCAACCAATCAGAAAAATCTGATTAAGAGGGTTGGTAAATAATTTGTAACTTTCATGTTCTCATGATTAGTGGATTGATAATGCATAAAAGACATTTACAATGCTTTGAATGTTGATATGGTTTATTGGAGTGGCCTGTAGAGAAAAACCAAGGGACATGTTTAGCATACTTTGATTATTTTCTCATGTTTGGGATTTTGAAACTTCATTTTTAAACCTTAACAGTAGTATATGTAATTTATATGGGCATGATCAGTATGTCTATTTTGAGAAATTTTCATTGCATTTTATATGTTATCTTTTATATTGTGCAAATAGAGGCTTATAAGACCCTTTATGGGCACCATTTGTAATTGTACTAATTATACAAACTATTTCTATCCATGCATGATATTTTAACATTCTATAAGACCCTTATTCATTTTGGGGATTTTATTATAACTATCAATTATGGTTATAAATAACATGTAAAATTATTACACTAATAAATTGGTATGTAATTCCACTTGGTGAACAATTTGTAGTGATTAGCAGATGCACCATTTTTGAGATGCAACATTTGAGCAATAAGTTTTTTTTCTATCCACAATGTTGTAATGGGTAAATATTTGTTTTTCACTAACATTTCAAGGATTTAGTTTGAATGTTGAATCATTACCATGATATGTTGTAGTGATGTTTTTGTATAAGCATTTTAATGGAGACCATGCTTTTGGGGTCTAAAAGTGCTTAGTGGAGAGGTTTGATCTAGGAGGATCTCTCCATTTATTAAAAAATGAAGTCTCCATATTCTAATCAAAATGATTGCATAGTGTAGATATCATCGAGATCTTTCTATTTCTTTTCATGGTTTGCAAAATGGATACCGTATGCAAAAGATATGGTCCACTGAAGTTTTGATATGATAGGGAAAAAATGTGGTGTCATAAGATGACGTGGCACAATGTGGACACACCAAGTGGAATAATCACCCTTTAACATGTGGTAGTACATTTTTTGTATGTTTGTGAAAAAATTTGGTTTGGTGCTTTGTTTCAGCCTCCAATCTTTGACAACGGTCATATGGAGAACTGTGGGCCCCGCTATTAGCTCAATGGGGGCCCTCGGTGAGGGTTGACACACTTGATTAAGGAGGGGTGCGTTGGCCTCCATCTTGAAATGCAATGCATTTGAATTTGATTTTAAACCTATATTTTATACCCACTAGATGCATGTGGGATAATTCAATTATATGTTTTTAAATAGCTTGTAATATTTCCTTTGTAATTATTTAAACTTTACTATTACCAAGCAAACCCCATTAAGTCACATGGAATAAATAATAGTTGGCATGTTGTTATATCATGAAGGTCCTGCCAATCCATAATGCCAAGTCAAGCTCGATCTTGAAGGTTGAGTCAATATTCCATATGCCCAATATTGGATATATGACCAAGCCATATTCCATGCTAAAGATGGCATAATGCAAGTTTGAGGGTGAATCAAATGCCATGAGGATTAATCCATTATCATGCTAATATTATCATTCAAGCCAAGTTTATAATGTGCTATGTTTGTTGCCTCAATCCTTTGAACCCACGTGGAGAAGCCACGTAACACCATTGCTAAGTTCAAGGACCGAGCACACCACCCAAATTAGCCAACATAACCATTGGTTGTGGCATATGCCTTAGCCAAAAGGCATCAGTGACCATTATGGTGGAGATTAAAACTATTAAAGGTTTGAATTGGTTGAGATATATTCAATGTGGGACTAAATATAAACCCACAAAACAAAAGCCTAACTATTAAAAGACTTGAAAACTGTGTCATTTGTCCAATGTGGGATAAAAAGATAAGGCTAAAGCACCCACAAAGGAGGCCAAAGAGTTAAAATCCTTACATAATATGTAAAAGGAAAAGATCCTGACTAAATCAACCATGGGAGACAAGATAAAAATAAACACACAAATTTGTATTTAGACGAGATTTGTTAGCTGACAGTGTATTGGAGAATATAGCGCAGTTTGTAGTATTTGGTCATTTTGAAGCCCTTAGAGGCTAAACCAGAGCTCAGAGTAAACTAAAAATGTGTTTATAGTTAGATTATTCTCTATTATATATATTAATTTTCCCATTTTGGAGAATTTGTAACATATTTTTTAGCTATGGAGGTTGCCAATTTCAATTTGGAGAAGCCCCTACATGCGACTCAAGAAGGTGAAGGATGTACTAAGTCAGCCAAGGTCTTTCAAAGGTCTAATCACTATTATTGTAGAGAGAAATGATCTATTTTTTATTTTAAGTATATTTTTTGCTTGAAATTTGAGCAACTTTAATGGATTGGTTCTAAGGATCCTAGGGACATAGGAATTTTGAACCCCGTAAACAATTTTTGTGTTTTTTATCTTTGAATTCATTTTTACATTTCAGTTTTATTTAATTTGTAGATTATAATTTCATATTTTAATTATAATGCAAAATTTAATCATTTGATCATTTACAGGAAATTGATTAAATTAGGAATTTGGAAAATCTGATAGTTTTAATGGATAACTGATGTGATATTTCTATTCACCTTTATTTTAGTTTTGAAACATGATTCTTGGATCAGATTTTAATCAAACTTAAATAATCCAATGTTATAATGTTGATAAATTTCCACATCCAATTCTATTTCATTTAAGGAATTGAGTAATTATCATATCTTAGTGAATTTTTTTAAAAAAGTAGTGAAGTTCTTACTGATGTTTATGGATCACTTATCTCATTACACAAAAAATTAGAGCTCACAAAATACAAAAGGCTAGGGTGAAAATGATTTATTTTTAACCCAAGGGTGAATATGTAGCCAAAAGTTTGAATTTTTACCCCAAGGACCTATATTTCATTCTATGCACTTCAAGAAGTGTATTTTTCACATATGTGGTCCATTTTTTGCACCATTTAATCCTACCTACCTTATTTTTCAACTTATTTTAACCAAACCATCTTTTAGGCCTCCTTTTAGACCCATTTAAGAACATTATTTTCCTACCTATACCCCATGTTTGTTTGAACATTCATCTTCATGCACACACTTAGGCTAAAAACATGTTTTTATCCTTTGCCATCTCATTGTGAATCCATTTTATAATTTTTTTGCATCAACTACCTTGTCAATTTGCCTTGGTACAGTAAATTCTTTTTTATCAATAAATGCCATATCTTACCTTTCTAGGGAAAACACATTTTAAATCATAATATTTAAGTTTGAAAATGATTATAATTGCATTTGGGCAAATCATTCTTTTCTAACCAAATTTATGAATATAATGGCCTATGGGTAAATCATTATTTTTCCATCCATGCTAATGATTATAACTACATTTGGAAAAACATTATTTTCCTACTCCACCTAGCATACTAGGGAAAATTCCTATGTCACTAATTATAACCACCATTGGAAAAATTAGTGTCTCACATTTTATTCCTGATTTAACATCCTTTGGGAAAATTAAAATTCATCCTACCACCCTAAAGGGGAAAACACCCATGGTACTACTTATAACCACCTTGGGTAACTAGTGTCACACCCTTTGTTACTATTTATAACTACCTTGGGGTAAATAAATGACTCGATCAACATTATTAATTATAATATCCTTTGGGAAAATCAATAGTTCCACCCCAATTACCACTAAATCATGTCATTTTCTTTATTTTGAGGGAATGTTTGATGATTTTATTTTGTTTTATGCTCCCTCAAGGGGGTATCAAGGACTTATCAACTTCCCTTTAGGTCATGATCCATTCAACTTAATTGATTTTTCATTGTTTGAAAAGATGTTATAGTACATATGTCTTACAATGCCTTCTCAACTAGGGGAAAACTATAGACACATAATTTTGTGCACTTTCATGCCTAAACTAAGATTCAATTCAACTTATAACACATTATGTAATTTAATCTTAGAAATCACCTAAACTCCAAAATTCATCCATGTAAGGTATTTAATTACTCAAAAAAATGGTGAGACTTACTTATTTGAGGTGTTACCCTATATGTACCAATAACCTAGTTTGGTTTCAACCCTAGTCAAATTATGACCTAGTAATTTGATGTCCTTGGCTTGTTGAACTATTTATTTAAAACATTTAAAATTATTTCCAAAATCCAAAAATAAATAAGCAAGATTAATTACATTTTAAATCTTAATTAACTTTCCTAAGTAAAAATTCCAAGTTGAATTAGTGAATTTCATTAATTAAAAAAAGATTATTTAGACAAATATGAAGTAAAAGGTCAAATGAGATAATAAAATGATTTATTAATTCATAAATATTCCAAAAATATGAGTCACAACCTCAAAAATATCTAAAGTGAGATTTCATGCCTGATAAATATATAAAACTAATGTGTTAAGACTTCATAAATGTTTTGACCCAACTTAGGGTTATCCTAATTCAACCTAGGTTATTTTAGACCCAACCAAAGTTAGAAGTTAACCTAATCTCCCTAGGGTTAGAGTTAGTTATATAAATAAAATTTCCCACACCATATACCAACAAGTTTTTATGTATAAGTTTATTCTATAATAATGCCTTCAAAAAGCCATTGAGGGTAGTGTTATAATTCCCTTTTTATGTGATGCTTCACACCAAGCCAAGACAATAGTAGATAAAATCCATAAGTGACTATTGGATAAGTTTTACCACCATGGAAAAGCATTTAAAAGAGTCTCTAATGTCATAGACCAAGAGAAAACATCCTTATGGCAACAAGTGAACATCACATTTGACAAAGGAGGTAAATTACCTGTGTTGTTTTTATCTCTAGTTTGTGATCTTGTTCATTATGTTATGATCCCCTAATTATTAGGAAAGAGTGTTTAGTTTTATTATATAGTTATGCATGTATTTTTATCATTTTGTCTAACAAGGAACTAATCAACATTTGTGTGCTCTTCAGATTCTTAAGATACACCTATCAACCTAACCAAGCTAGATAAAGAGGAAAATATTATTTCACAAACACTAAAAACTTAACAATGCATCCATATGCTATTGGGAATGGGAATTAGTCCCCCTCATGGTTATAGGTAATAATAATACCATTAATTTTTTATTCTTGTTGTCATACAAAACACTTACCTATGGATATCCCACTATGAATGGGTTATTGAAGGTAGGCATAGAGCACGATTCTTTGGTATGGGGTGTGAAAGTATTAAAGTTTACCAATTCAAGAAAAATATTTGATGTCTTGTCACAATGATGGGAATTTACACAAGGTGTGGGATCCTTTCACTCATTGGGATGGACTTCTAGAGTAGGTTGACTTCATTCTAATCTAAGTGCCTAGTTCATAGACCTACAAGAGTATAAATGAAATCAATGGCTAATTATAAACCTAATATTTTTAAAGGAAAAGGGAGGGAGAAGAAAATATATTTTATAAAAGGTAAATGTGGTGATTCACCAAGAGTAGAGAAATCACATCACCTGATTACTACATAATAAAGCTAAGAGGAGTAAATGCATGGCATTCAAATTGGGTATCCACTATATAAGTGTTTTGAATAGAGATAAGTGAACACTATTCAACATTGATAGGGTAGAAAATGGTCAACAAATAATTCCTACATAGACCTATATATAGAAAGAGTGTAACCTACATAGGATTTTGATTCCATCTAGAGGTGTGAAGAGAAGACAAAAATGAGAGGGATGAACATCCACATACAAGGATCAATAACCTTAAATTCATAAAATATGGAGTATGAAATAAAAACATTATAGTTCACATTAATTTCAAGGCCTAAGACAATATTAAAAACTCAAATTATAAAATCTTTTTTACACAAAGGAAAGGGATACTTCTATAATGAAAATCAGAGATTACATAGAGTTGACCAATCCCTTATGTAAAAAATTTTCTACTTGAGAGGGTAGATAAAAGATTTGAATTTAGAATTTGGCACTTATGGCTCTAGATTGATCAAGAAGACCAACTCCCCATGCAATAGTCATCAAAATCATGGGCATTTATTTCAAAGTGAACATCAAAATCTAGAATTAGCTGAAATGATATTCATGGATTCACATGAGTATTAGGGGTTGAAGAACACATATGTAGCTAGAGTAGGCATTTGTCCATCTCTGACACTCTCACATCTACTTTTACATTTAAATGCTTTGATTTAGCTTGTTCAACATCCAACTACCCCTAAGTATCACATGTACTTATATATGACCTATTGATCCATTTAGGCTTACCTTTTTAATGAAAATGCTATGTAGACTCTTTATAATTATACCATGTCATATTTCATGTGTGGTGTAGATTTGTACCATGTGCACTAGGTAACAATAAATGAACTAGATAGTACACACTCAATACATTATTGGATTTTGTATAGGTCACACACTTGTGTGTGGAGAGCCTACATGAAAAGAGGACACATACCATTTATTTAGTCTCTATATCCTGATCTATCTCTATAATCTTGAATTCATATATCTAAGTGTGTAATCAATTCACACCTTGAAATTCACAAGATTTAATACTTGGTTTAATTCTATGTGAAGAGTGCACATTGAAGGTTGTTTGGTAGGAGGAGTGTTGAAGAGTAATGTCATAATGGTATAGGGATAATATCCTATGAAGGATGTGTGGAGAATAATTTATTAAAAATGTATAAGGTTGTGATTCCTTCTACACTTAGTCCCTATTGGTGGTCTTATGATTCTATGTCTTATGTTTATGAAATTTTATTAATATGTGTAGAGGAAAGTGCATAACCTACAAATGGTGAGATCACAAATACTAACTTTTAAGATCAAGGCCGAGTCCTTAACATTTTTACATGGGGATATTTTAATAAAAATATCATGCAAGAGGAATAGAGATATTAGGTACACTCTTACAAGTTTAATTTATGTTCTATGCACTTCCCTCTTATTACTTCTCGAATCTTAGGGACCTTATGCATATATCTTGCATGTGCACCTTTAGTTCTACACCTTTATCTTTTATTTCTTCGATAAAACTTTAACCATGAATCATTCTATTTAAATTTTTTTTGAAGACCTAATCCTTTAGATTTTATTTTTTTAAGCTTTTTTTCATAACTTGGTTTTCAAAAAAAATATTTGGGACCCTGTATTCACAATTTTTACTTTGGAATTTAGTCTTCAGTATTTGCATTTGGAACAAAACTTTCAATGCTTCTTCTTAACATTTTTCCCAAATTTTTATTAAAACTTTGAAATATTTGTCTTTGACTTTTCTCTATGTGAAAAACTTGACTCTCATTTTAGCCTTCAAAATTTTTGGTTCACAACAAAAGCTTTGAATAAAAAGGTGTGAATACCAATATTTATTTTAAAAATGACAAGTAAAAAAACTTATCCATTTTTGTTGAACTTTGACTAAACTTTAAAAGCTTGAATTATTGACTAGGAGTTCACTTGTGCTCACATGTATACAAATAATTTAAACATGTGATATGTGTACTTCTTGCTCACTGATGCATGAAGAATAATAACCTTATATATACATCTTACACATACCTATAGCTTTGTGTTTTGCATGAGGGTGCAAAAAATATCTATATGGGGTATAAGACAACACTCTATTCATAGATATGTGTAGATATTTGGCTAAGTTATAGACCTATAATAGCTACCAACTTTTTATCATTGATGATAAACATCTACATGTAAGCTTAATTCTAAGGGGCTTATCACTATGTAAGCATGAAAACTTTCTACACAATATTATTAGGATTACCTAATATTACATAAAACCTCTATGATCCTAGTATATACATGAATACGTTAAAATGACTTCTCCTTTGCCACAAGATCTTCTTCAAATCTTAGGAGTTATCCTTGTAATTAGCATATTTTGGTCAACCCAAGAACCTCTACTAACAATGGTGTGGTGAGATTAGAACTCACTATTTGAGGATATGATAAGGTGGTTTCATATTCATAGATATGTGGAACATTGGTTATATCTAAAAATCACTAAGTTTATACAAAAGCAAGATCAAATAATAGTGTGTTATAAATAACCAATTGTGAAAGAACATATTTGTGGTGAAATTTATGAGATATTTTGGTACGAAATACTTTTATTGCTAGTTGATTGGTTAGATTTTCTACAACATCATTATTTTATATATAATGTGACTATTGATAATATATGGCCTAATAAGAAGATCAAACAACTTCAAGTCTTAGATACTAGCTAGACCCATGTGATAGATCATTGGTTGGATTCAACCATTGATAGGAATATCATAGATTTTGTAGTACAAGCCTACATAGCATTTGAAGTGTCAAAGGATATGTTTATCAGAGGGATAAGAGGAAAATTATTGTTATGACTTTTTACACTCATTAATATGTTGGTTATGGAGAAAGTGATGGTAATTATTCCCTTCCATTTAGAGTAGTCTGTTTGGGCACCATGGGGGTGTGTAAAACATAAGTGATAATGAATAAAAGAGGAAAAGGTAGAACTTAAACCTAAGTGTAACATGGAGAATCCAGATAAAAAAGACCAAAAGAAGAATCTAGAGATAGAAATAGAGTTTTGAAAATAAATGAGATGGAATAAAAAAAGTGCATTTTAGGAAGCTTTGAATAGGATTAGTAGTAGTATTGATGATTTGGATGAAAGGAGATGATAAGGAAAAGTTTGTGGTGAGGAGATACAGAGTGAAAATCATAGTAAAAGTAAAGATATATCATGAGTAAGTGATGAGGATTTAACATGGATTAAAGAAGAAGGTACTAGTATAGAAGTATATTTGATGGTTAAAATTTTATAGTTTCCAAGAAGGCTATTCAAGAGAGAAAAATAAGGATTTATCTATAGTCATAGACATAACTTAGGTTCATTTTTTTAGAAATAAATTTTTGGAGGTAAGGATCCTTTCCAAAAGGAGCACACATCCCTCAAGCCCATTTTTATTAAAATCATAGTAATTCCTACACAAATTTAGACGAATTCACTTGGAATGGACCGATTATAGAATAAATTCACATAAAAACCTTAAAAGTACAAAGGACTACATATCATGAAGTTGACTAGAGTTTCTCGGCTCAACAAAATTTATCTATAGATAAAGACCCATTAATTCTTGTGTAGGCCAAGGATTTCATTATAAAACTTCAAATTTTAGAAGAAGAAGAAGGAGATGATGGAGATATCTCTATGAATACCACATCCACATAACTAATGGAGACATCACAACCACTACCATACTAGGAGGCACCCTAAATTTGATAATAACCCCTAAAACCACAACACTCCTATATGTTTGTTACAATAAAATCAACTATGATACATGTATAAAACCTCATTATGGTAGCTCAATTATTGGTACTAACCCACTTAGCTCTATATCATGGGCATATGGACTTGGAATAGTACCTACTCAGCTACATTATGAAATTGAAATCTAAAGTAATCACTGAAGAAGTGGTGATGAAGTGTGATTCATTTAGATCATTGGTAAGTAGAAAATTAGAATTTGTATTCCATAAATGTGTTGACCAAGTGACACTACAAGAATTAAAAATAATGTTGATCATATAATTTAAAGTCCATATATGCTCTAGTCAGACAATATAACATCTTAAGGAAATTAGGAAAGGATCCAAAGAGATTTCCTTCAAATATGATCATAAATTTTTAGATGTAATGAACAAAGTCAATTTTTTTATGGAAGATAAAGATAAGTATGCTTTGTTCATAGATGGAATACAACCAAGGATAAGGTTTACTATTGTGGAAACCCAATTGACTATTGAAGAACAAGCTAGGATAGTTGTAATTTGAGTAGAGTAGATTAAAGATTATGAAAGAGATTTGGTTCCTAGTTTATATATAGAGAAAACCTTACAACTCCTCACAAAAATATTAGACCAATAATAATAATAAATAGCATAGATACCTAGGTTAGATATTTGGTGTATAAAGTATAGTAAATTAGGGCACCATAAGGAGTCCCCAAGAATAAAAACTTAGTTATGTAATACCTATTTTGTATTAGGAAATGAAACATATAAATGTCATATGTAAAAATAGTATAAAAGTAACCTACATACATTATATTTCAACTTCTCCAAAGCCCATAACCATGATGATAAGAACTACTGAAAACTATAAGAACTAAGAGAACACATCACCAAAAATGTCTTTATAGTAGCTAATTAGAAAATAAATATGATAATGCATGTTATCATCATACACGAAGTGAATAGGTCTGACACTAATCCAACTAATACACCTTGGGCACCAATGATGCCAACCTACCCACCTACATACATACCTAGTTGGAGTCTACCTATTTAGATTTGGATAACGCCTATGCATAATCAAATTTTTTAGAATCTTATGATTCCACAATCAACACAGTCTAACTAGGCATTGAAACTAACTCAGTCTCAATATGGTAGATATAGAGGCACCCAAAAACCATAAGGGTTGAATCCATAATAGAATTTTGTGAATTATGGACCACAATATTTTGGTAACTGGGGTATCCAAATGAATATAAGAAGATACCATGGAGGAACTAGGGTAATTTATTGAGGAAGACATTGAGGTAGAGAAAATAGACCACAACCCCCAATTCAATGTTATTTATGATATGAGTTCAACCATATACAAAGAAATTTCTTTACGAATACATAACATCAATCCTACTACCCCTATTTTAAGGTTTATGAATAGCATGATACAACAAATTATATAGTGTTGGTAAATTACAAAGAGGATAGGGATATAAGAAATATAAATATGGTAAATCCTTATCCCTAAAAGTATGTGTTCTTATAACTCATCAATTGTCAATAACATGTAGATCAGAGATTACCCCCTTTGGAATCGACACAAGACCATATGATTAGAAAACACAACTAGATAATTATCTTGAACCCATCATGGAGAAAGGGTTAATGCATAAAGTAGTGAAAATTATGGAAATGATTTAGAAAAAATAGACCACTAAAGATGATGTTATATCCATTGATTTATAAATGTATGGGTAGATAGTATGCATCATGTGACAATATCATGATTTCACTACCTTGATAGACTTGATGAATCTCTTTAATATACTGTGGGATGAAGAAATCTCACAAAACATCACCAATTTTCTCCATAATATACTAGAGTGTGTAGATAAGTGTCAACAATGAGTGAATCAGATGATATGGTATGTTAAAACCAAAAAACCATAGGATGTTGATTCAATAATGAACATTAAAATTATAGGGTATGAGGTACTCAACATAGTGTTCTATTTTAACAACATTGTCAATATGATACCTTGGTAAACTTAGGTTGTTATTGGTTGACATATGTTAGGTTATATCCTAGTTACACTAATTCATATGGATTATGAGTGTGTTAAAATAATTGGTCTATTAGAGGACATGGAGATCAAAGTCATAACACTAAACCTACATGGTGACTTCGAATTTGTATCTATGAAGATGGATGAGACACACTATCCTATGCTAATTAGTAATAAGTGGACCTATGGTGGTCATATAACCATCAATATAATAAGGAAATAGTTGGAAGCTCATAAAGGAGACAAAATGATTGTGATATCTTTAAATAAGGATAGATAAAAGGCATATTGTATCCTTAAAGATCTAGATTCTCCCTATGTCTATGGCAAGAACATATAGATGAAGGTGAACACTAAAGATAGATGATAAGCCCTACAAGCCACTAAATGTGACTTATTATATAATTACATTATCCTATAAAAAGTACCATTAAGTTTAAAGGAGTCACCTCTTAAGATTATTCTACCACATGTAAATATTCCAATATTACTAGAAGAGGATGTATGTCCCATGTCCATAAAGTCACCAACTCAGTCAAACATATATTTTGTATATCAAGCTAGTTGAATACATAAAGATTACATAGAAATAATAATAGAAGGAATTCTACCTTAGGATAAGGATTCTTTAGTAAGTGGAGATTCTAACACTCACATTCTCAATTAGATAAAGGGTGACCATGAGGTATGACCTTTACACGTGGTTTTTAAAATAGAATGCCAACTACCACACTAATTTTCCCTCAAGGATGTTGGTTAATTTATTATATGACTCCAATAATATGTTCTTGATATAGACTAAAGAGATAGCTCTCTATCATATGCATTAAATGGGATTGATGTGAACTAGTGGTCTATACATAAAGATGCATATATCTATTGGGATGAAGCCTACAAAATCCTTTTAGATCAATTATAGTTACAATAAGGAGTTAGGAAGAACTAGCCAATATTGCATCAAGTATATTACCCTAAGATTCATATTTACTAGTGCATTTAGGTCTATAGTATAGAGGCTATTACTCCCAAATTATCAGGTACATATATTCCACTACACTCAAGGTACCCTTCTTACTACTTGATACATACACTAGGATCATATAAGGGAGATAACACATTAGGCATAGGTTTAAGGTGATTTAATTCAAACCTTTATTTTTGAATATGATAACCCTATAATATGTAATTAATTAAAAAATCTAAAGGTTTTTATATGCCATGGGAGGATTGAAGACTTATATGGACTAACTGATTCATCCTCCTCCCATGATACTGATTTAGATTTGAATAAAACTCTATAGGCCTATAAATCAAATAAGGACAAGGTAAATATCTCTATTCAACCATGTCATAGAGTAAAATATGAAGATTAGTGGACAATATATTTGTTTGAGGAGTATAATTTGTGTCTTTCATAATTATTTGAACCAAAACTTGAAGTTGAAACACTTCCAAGTCTAGTTGTAGAATCATCTGAAGAAGAAAGGTTATGGTATCTTAACATTCTATAATTAGAATATGAATGGATGCTAAATTATTCCATTTTTAAATAAAAATTCAATATTTACCATTAACCCTTGAAAGATCACATTGAGAACATTAAAACTGAGGCCATTCCAAAATTGGCACATATTGGTGATTACTGGTCACAAGAAGATATATCTAAAGTACTAAAACTCTTAAGATATTATCAAGATGTCTTCTTAAAAAATTTAAATAGAGTCAAGGGTATGGACCCATGTCTAGGGAGATGCACATTGAACTTAAGGAGTTTGAACTATTTATTAAGAAAAGACCATACCATCAAAACCCAAACATGAATCTGAAGGTTGAGGCCAAACTAGATTGCATGTAGGAGGTTGTAATTATCTTTCCTATGGATAAATATGATTGGTTGAGTCTTATGGTGGTTTATCCCAAGAATGCCAATTAGATAAAATTTTACAGAGACTATAATCTTTTAAATGAATTTGCATTAATGATCCCTTGCCTATCTCATCTACCGATGAAGTTTTAAAAGTGGTCATAGGCCATATGGTGTATTACTTCACTGATAGTTTAAGCAAGTAATATAAAATTCCAATCAAAAAATAACATAGATCCAATATGTCATTTGTAATATAATTGGATTCTTTTGCATACAAGGTAATGCCACTTGGATTGAAGAAAGCACCCATGATTTTCTCAAGGGTTATTGTAGTTATGTTTAAGGGTTTCATCCATGATTTCTTAGAAGTCTATTTATATGATTGGGTAGCATTTTCATTATTATAAAATCATTTTTCCAAACTAAGATTAATGTTGTAAAGATGCAGAGCACTGTGGATAGGACTCAATTTATAAAAATGTTTGTTTTTACACCCTCTACAATTTTGTTACGTCATATAGTCTACAACAAAGGCATCTCAATAGATCTCACCAAGATCATAGTAATTATGGGAATGCCACCACCCACATTTATGATATAGATGAGATCATTCCTTGGACATATAGGCTAATATAGAAAGTTTATTAAAGGGTATCCTATATATGTACCTATTTAGAGAAGTTATTAACAAAATATACACATTTCATTTGGATAGATGAATGACATGTGACATTCATTTATTTAATCCATAGTTGGTAAATACAACAATATTTATTTTTATAAATTAGAGTAAGTCCTTCGACGTACATGTGGATGCTTTAGGGATTATTGTTAGTGTTATGCTAACATAACTAGGATAAGGTGTTCCCTAGCACCAAAAATCAGAACGTGGAAGAAGATACAGAGCGGGAGAGAATTGATAAACCTAGGGAGGAAAATCTAGAAGAAGAAGAAGGTACTGAAAACTAGAATACAAATTCAAATGAGGATGAAGAATGTCAAGAGAAGAATGAGAAAGGAGTCAGTAAAGAGGAGGAATCTGAAAATAGTAAAGAAGAAACTGAGGAAAATCAGAAAGTGTCGGAGGAAGATATTGTCCAGGATAGCCCTGTAGAGGACCCTGTTTCAAGAAACGAAAGGGAAAATACAGTTCAGGATGACAATCAAGAAATGGACATGGAAATTCAAACTAGAACAAAAGAATAGTATTAAAGGGGCCAAGAGGATCACTTTGAAGAGGGCGGGAATAGTCCCAATAAGAATTCTAAGGATTGGAGAGAGAAAAGGCAAAAAGATGGAATGTACACACCTATGAGTTGGGTTAAATGCAAAGCAGAGGCTTCTCTCCAACTTGATTCTTGGATGTGTAAGGAGATTAAGGACCTCAAAAGGAAAGTGGAAATTATGGAAGATAACCAGAAAGCTGCATGGAACAAAATTAACAACATGGAAAAATAGATAAGAGATATCCCAGTCAAGCTCAAAGATTACGAGAATAACCTTCAAGAACTCATTAGGGAAAACAAAATGAAAATGGAGGAAGTAAGGTCCAACATATGTGCTGCAGCTACCAATATTGGAAAAAGAGCTAGCGAGGAGACCAAATCTTTGGAGGGGCCTAGCAAAAGGATGAGACAAAGCTCAAGAAAGAAGGCTACACAAGAGGGAGCCAAGATGGCGGTAACTACCACTCAAGATACTATTGTGAAAGGTACGGAAACTGTGAAAATGATTTTGGAACTAGAAGAATAGTCTGGTTCTTCTTACCGGTTATGTTTTCTGGTCCTGTTCTCTGGTTTCTTTTTGTAATCTTCTATCTTTGGTGTAACCAGATCTATGTTAAATTTGGGTTTTGACTAGTGGTCTCTCTGGTGGTTTCAGGTCCATATAAAACCTATTTTTGCTACTTCTCTGTAGTAGTTTTTAGGTTTTGCTTGTGGGCATTGAAGCTTTATCTTTTGTTCCTTGTACTTGGGTTGTAGGATCCCATCAAAACCTATTTTTACCTTTATCTAAAACTAGGATAAGGTGTTCTGGATCACCCCATTCATTTTGCCAATAAAAATATGTTTATGGATACAAATAATTATATTAAAACTAAAAATTAATCCATTGATATATTATTTGAACTATAGAAATTTCACCATTACTTGTTACCTACACCATTTGAATTATTAACTGATCATCAATCTATGTGCTACTTGGTGAACAAACCCTTGATGGGAGGTCATATATCTCGATGGTTAATTCTTTTACAAGAATTTTAGTTATAGATTAATGTAAAACATGGTTGATATAATTTGGTTGATCCGTTGAGTTGAATTCAAACTAGTAAAGAACTAGAAGAAATTCTTGATGAATCCCCTGATGCACACCTATTTTGTGTGTTTGTGATTCCTAAATAACTTGAGGAGATCACAAAGTTTTGGAATAGGGAACATTTTTGGAATAATACACCTAATAAGAAAATAAATAATTTATTATTAAGTCCCTTCCTTTTAGTATCATATAAATATTCCTATATGATTTAGGTAAGGATGAAATACTACACAGAGTAGTACTCGAGCATGAATAGCCTCAAGTACTTGAATAATCACATCAAGGTATAACTAGAGGTCACTTAAATGGAGATGTTACTATAATAAAAGTTTAAAAAATTATCCTATGTTATCCTTATTTATTAAAGGATGCATATCAAATTGAATAGTAGTGTGATGTTTGTCAAAGGATGGGAAATCTAAACCAATGGGATGAAATGCTACTCCAACCAATGCTTGCATAATGACCCTTTGAATAACGGGGGATTGATTTTGTCAAGCCTATAAATCGACCTATAAAACATAATCATACACATTATATAGTCACTGTGACTAACTATTTACCAAGTAGATCAAAGCTATTGTGATAACTAACTATATTACAAAGGATACAATGGAATTATTGTGTGAGAACATAATCACTAGGTTTGCATGTCCAATAAATATAGTATGTGATAGAAGTACACAATTTTTGAATAAAACCATAAACAAAATTACTGATAAATTCCTCATATCACACTATAAATGTATAACTTACCACCCTTGGGAAAATGGTCAAGTATATGTTGTAAATAAATTATTTGGTAAGATGGTTGCAAAAGTATGTGATGTTCAGTGAGATGACTAGTAGGATAGATATCCTATAGTATTATTGACATATCACATGCATTACAAATGTGCCTTAGGATTTAACCCCTTTCAACTAGTCTATGGTCTAGAATTAGTAATGCCTTTACAATATGTTGTACCTAGCTTGTGAATTGTAATTAATATGTATATGGCAGATCATCAGTCTTTAATGATTAGGTTATTACAATTAAACATAATTGATGAATACCATAATAGAGTAACATGGACACAAGAGGTAAATAAACACATATAGATAGGTTGGCATGATAAGAATCTATGCACTAAATAATTTCATATAGATTAGTCCATCTTACTGTATGATAGATGGTTTCAATCCTTTATAGGAAAATTAAACATCCACTAAAAGGGACTATATAATAGTCATGCATTATCACATTTAGGATTGGTTGTCTTGATAGATTTAAAAGGTACCATTTTTCCTATAAAGTTGAATGGCAGTAGGCTCAAAACCTACCACTAGTAAGTTGTGTACCCAAGAAAGGATAGGTACTCATTCACACCAATTTAGTTTAGGATTCATTTTCATTCATGATGTGTGAATTGGGTTTAGTTCTAGTTATGTTGCATGTGTTTTTTAATAATAAGTGTAAATAAATTAGATTAGTAACCTGAAAGGAGGAAGCATTATGTAGGATCAGGAGGATTTAGTAAATACTAAAGATAAAATGGGTGGCATGGAAAGATAATTAAGTTCAAGAAATATATATACAATATATCTCTTGATGAGGACTAATGGCTAAGTGATGGGTGTTAATAACCATGCATGTGAGAAAGGAAACATATATCCCAAATCACTATACCATTCCACATCAAGAAAATGAATAATCAATTTTAAGATTTTGTGGTCACATCATTCTACCAGATTGATGAAAAGAGATACCACATCAACAAAATCATGCCAACTCATCAATTCAAATATTTAGTCATCAATTATTTTCAAAATAAGATCCTGAGATAGCTTGATGCATTTAAATATAAATGATATAAATAGGTATATGAAGACCTACACATAGCCCCTCTTTCTAATTGAATCATCATTTCATACTTAGCTAATTTCAATAAATTTTGTGATCATCTCTCTAAGTCTCTTGAAACACTCTATATTCCTTGTCTTTATCCTAGTTTAGCCACAATTAAAATATATTCAAGGCGGACACATCTACATATCCATAATTCATAAAAAATTTCTCCACTACACAATTAGAATATATTGGGGTTGGAGTAAACATGCACCAAGATTTTTTTTCAAATCATAAGGTGTATACTTATCTTAGGAATATTGAAGTAAGTTTATTTATCCTTGAAGTAGCCTCAAATGCACAACCACATAGGTTCTAAAACATTTATGTCGAGAAATTAATTTGGTTACCTAAATTTGGCCAAATGATGGGAAGATTCATCTATCTATAGACATCACTATCTATGTGAATTATGATGCAATGGTAAGGGATTCATACATGGTAGCATGTGGATGCTCTCTTGTGCCTTATAATAAAAATATCCTCTGATTCTACCTATAATTATAGAGACCTATACCTAATGAATTCACATAATTCCTTTAGATGACATCTCAAAATAAGTAGTATGCATCTTAGTAAAATGCATTACTACATGCTTTTGGAAAACAACAAAAGCTATAAAGGAGGCCAAAAAATTGGTCATCCAAATTACTCATTGTATGATCTAGAAGTTGGAAAAATATAATTGTCTATAATTCCTAGTGGCATAGCTTACAATAAATATTGAAAAAGTCATCATGTCTATAAGAATACATTTTCAATATTAGTTTCTGGTGTTATTACTAATATTCATGTAGTGGAAGTGTCCAAAAGGCATAGTCAATATATATGTGGATTACTAGCTAGACACTACATTATGAAACCTCATTTAGAAACACAAATAAAGTGGTTACCTCACACATCAACATCTATTTAGTATATGGTAGGATGAACTCATGGAATTCATGATTAGTAACCTGAGAATCACACTATATATGATTTTATTTCTAATCTAACATGTGATGGTAATGAAGATTCTAGAGGGAATTTATGTCTACATTCATGAGCTCCTAAAGGCTCCATTTTTGCCTTTAGTCTTCTTTATTGATATGCATATGGTAAGGAAAGAGGTCTCCTAGCAAAAAATTCTAGCTAGATGTAGAACAAATCCTCTATAGACAATTCAACCTGGTATTCTCATTCTAATAGACACTACACAAAATTCTTTGAATACATCTTCTCCATTATAATTATGGAAGCATAAATTGTCTACGAGTCATCGATCATATTGTCCTCCAATAAGGAAGACTCCAATAAAAATATATTGTTATATGACCCACATGTGCCTCAAATTTCTATAGAATGTTAATGGTAGAATATTCAAAAGGACAAATAGGAGGCTTATCAAGATATGCTCGTAAACATTTCCTATGATCTATATGATAGATAAGGAGAAAGATATTTATTCTTTTAGAAAGTGGTGCATATAATGCAAATATATAAGTAGGTGTCCCTACATTTTTTAGTAGAATTTACACCTTGTCCACAATATATTATTTTTGACACTATGGACAAGAAGCCAAACTTCAATTGTTTCAAGTAGAAATTATTGTGAAAGGTAGCTTTGGAAAGTCCTCTTAGACTTAGCCAATTGATCATAAACTAAGAGTCCACCATAATCACTCTATAACAAGAATTTCATGCTATAGAGATACACACTTGCTATTGAGGAGGAAGAGTAGGAAGTTATAATTATATCCCAACAATCCACAATATCTCATATATCTTTAGGGGGGTATACCATCAAATCCTAAGGAATTACCTAGATTTGGATGATAAAATGGATGTGAGTCATAGGAAATGGTTCATGGGTCCATTATCATTTCTTCTTCATCACAATCAAATGAACCTCTCACTAATATTGAAGAGATGGTGTTGGATACATGAATGTCTAAGGAAAAATAGGTTTCACAAGAAGTGCATTGTACTACCAAATATAAAACAAGAAAGGAAGAGAATCAACAATAGAAATAAGTAGAAAATCAAAAGGCTTTAGAGGCAAAAAACCATAGTAAACTAAGGTACCCCTTCAAGTAGTAGATCAATAACACATGATTGAGATGAGGAAACCAATGATTGTAGAGGAAGTTTTAGAACCAGCTACACAAGAATTTCATATACCAATGGATATTCACATCTATTCCACATAGATTACAAACATTGAGGAAAAACAAAATAAGGTCACTAAGGTTGAGGAAGTGTGGAAGCAGAATGTTAATGTTAAGCTGATAAATAAGAAGGATGAAGATGGGGTCAAATACAAGCTTGTAGTAGATATATCACATATAGAGTTATATTCTTCCTCTAAATGCACATAAAATATCACAAAATATAGGTATGGCATGGTATTATAACCTATAACTCTAACTATTTAGCCTCTACCGACAACTACATAGACTATCATTATGTCAATGTTGTCAAAGGATCACACCAATCCTCTATAATAGGTTGAGGCTACATAGACTACTCCTCTAAAACCACCATATATGACTCTAACTTCTAACCCTTTCACTTATAAATCCCTTGCAACCCAAGGTCAGGCCTCACTAAAACATGTTCCCTCCAAAAAACCTAGATTCTAATACTTATCCCTCATGGATGTTCCTAGAACTCCCACCTGTCACACCATATTTTCATTCCCCCTCACTCTATTTTAATGCATTCCCACCAAAACCTCCATTATTTTATCTACCATTCCCCAACCCACCACTGAAGAATCTCTAGATATTTCTAAGCTTTCCTTGGCTAAATAATTAGAAGCTACTTCTATTTTTATGAGTTTATCACATAGAATGTTATTTATTTGAAAAATATGGTGTCATAATTATAGAAAGATAAATCTAACTTACATAGTGTGCTCAATAACACTATTAATTTGATTGAAGATTCCTTCCCCACCCTTTACTCCAAAGTTGTGGGCCTTGGTTTTATGTTGGATTGAATGAAACTTCTAAAGCTAGTGGCCTAACTTACACAAGATTGGGTGAGGATCCAATAGGTCAACTATCTTGAATTGTAAGGTAAGAATATCAAAAAGGGGTCAAATGAGTTATGTAAGATCTTATAGGTTTATCAATCTAACCTCACCACTATGATCAATCATGACATAGATATGGCCCATCAGCTGATAGACTAGAAATCATAAGTGGATGTGATATGTAATAGTGTGATACCTAATTTAAACACTACACATTATTCTAAGGCCAAAATTTTCAATCCCTTTATCACTTCTTTTAGTTGTGTCTATGTTACATGTGTATGTATAAGGTAAGGAATCCTTCATGTAATAATTATAGACTTGGTAGAATTAGATGATGCACAAAAGCATTTTTGAGATCCAAGTGTAGCACTATGTTGGGAAGTTCACCCATTTTCATGTGGATATTGTGATCATAGGAATCCAATAAGGGAGGTTATATCAGGTGTTAGTTTAAGCAACAAAAATCAAACAAACACACTAACACTAACACTTAAAATTATATATATTAGGGGTGAGATTATTGAAAAAAATCAAATGGAGTCACAACTAAAATGGAAAATAAATCAAATCTCTTACCTTCATTAGGAGCTCCAAATGCATTATTGAGAGGATTATTTAGTTTGTGCTTCAAAGAGTCTTTGGCAATGGAGTTTTGTTGGCTCTTTCTCTCCTTGGTACCATAGCTTGTTTTGTGGCTTTGTGGAGCTTGGCTCAATATTTTAGCATTATAACATTATTGATATGAATATCATGTAATGAGACCTACATTATAATTCTATAATTTCCTTGTTTTTTATTCAATAGGCAATGGCTTGTATTTATAGGCTTAGGAACAAACCCCAACCCAAGGTGAGTCAATGTGGAGTTAAGGATTGAAATAGGTTCAAACCTAAAATAAATGAGTTAAGACTAACCATAGTAGAGTTAATAGTTTTCAAGTAATAATGATTTGTAATGAATAGGCATGGTTCTTCAAAATGAGATATTTTAGGATATTTTCTAAAAGGCTTGACAACTCACAAAGGTAATCATGAAAGTCTAAGATATTTCATATTTTTGAATTTATTTAATTATTAGTTACACACAAATAATTCAACTAGGAATTTAATTTGGTTTATCTTATTAATTAATTTGGATTAACCATTTGTCTCTTTTAAGATTTGATTTACGTGTTCAAGTGCCCCACTTAATAGGTCCACAGGACAAATTGACTGTTGTGATGCTATAGGATGCTTAGGGATAAATCTATGAGAGGTTCTAGGTGCATATGATAGAATACCTAAATTAGGGATGCATCAATGCGATTCAGAGATTTGATGAATGATGCATAAGAAAATTTGGGATGTTCATTGATTTCTAGGCTTGATTTACAAAGGTTGGTAAGAATTAGTCTAAAGTCTAATTAAAGGCTAGTTATGACTAGTTTTATGTGTCTATAGTTCACCACTGTTTAGGAAGGTGTTAAAAGATATAGTCACAATAACATCTTCTAAAATAATAAAAAGGTCTTGTATTCCTATAAATTTAATGATAATAGATGAACTATAGGTTTTTTCTCAAGGGAGTGATCCACAAAAGGGTAAACAGTCATCCCCTCAAAGGGAGGAAACAATGGGAATAGAAAGATGAAAAGGGGTGGAAAAGACTTATTTTCCCATAGGTAGTTATAATCAGTGGTATATGGAGCTACACTAGCTGAGTAGACAAATAAGATGATTTCACCATAGGGAGTTAAAATCATTAGTAGATAAAAACATGCCCTAGTTGGGTAGATAGAGGTAATGGTTTTATCAAAGGTGGTTATAAGCATTACCACAAGGAAAACATGCCCTAATTGGGTAGAATAAAGATAATTATTTTCATAAAGTTAGTTATAATCATTAACCTTCAAATGAATGGAAACATAATGATTTGCTCAAAAGTGGTTAGAATTATTGGCAATGCAAATGGGATGGTATACAACAATTTTCCTAGAGGTGGTTAGAAGCATTATACCTAATAGTGAAAAACATGAAATATAATGGCAAATTGGTATATAGGATAAAGATAAATTTAGGTAACTTGTTAGTAGGGAGATGCTCGTTTGAACTAACAATGAGGAAAATTCTTTTATTGTTTAATTACTCTATGTAGGATATGATTTGGATTAGATTAGGAATGGTGTAGGTGACAAGGAGATATTATTTTCTCATTGCCCATAGAATCTTAGAGTTTTATTTTGTTATAGAATGTGATGATAGGCATCATGATATAATGCCATGATAACTTGATCAGAATATGCATAAGGAATGACATGTGATCCAATCCGCAAGTGAAAATAATACACCAATGATAAAAACCATGATGGTCATGTTAAATTATGAATATGGATGGATTAAAGAATAGTGTACAAGGAATAACCCAATGAACACACAAATATTAAATCAAGGCACAACAAGAAATCAAATAAATAGGAAAATAAAAAACAACCAAAAAAGCAAAACAACAAATAACCAAAAGAACATAAAACACAAACAATGGTTAATCATAATGTTAGTGTACATAAATAATGATCATTTCCCCTATATGATAGAATAAAATGACAAAAAAAAAGGGGTGGGGGAGGGGGAATAAAAGAAAAGGAAGGGGGTGGCCTAACTATCTCCAAATGCACTAGGCAAGTGGATGCTACCTACATAGTTCCATGGATGGAATATCCAACAAAAACTTCAGGCCAAATGTAGTTATTTGAGGAAATGGGTTAGAATAAAATGATGATTAGAATAATACCTAATTTGTGTTATATAATAATTTGGGGATGTGATCACAAAATAATGAGAACATGGGATACTAGGCCAATAAGGATGGGGACACTAAATGATAATTAGTTACTTGTGAAGTAGCTAGGGATCCTAGAATCTATATGGAAAAGAAGTGGTTAATGTTTAGTATTTTATATATCTTTTACAAAAATCATTTGAAATTTTTAGAGCATCTAAACTCAATATTTAATGATGAGATACTAAATGGTCCAAGCTCATAAAATGGTGAGAGCATTCAAATGGAAGATTATTCACAAAATGGTGAGAGCATGATTTAGGCTGCTCAAAAAATGGAAAGAGCATGTAAAGGGTAACTAATTTGAACTCAACATGAATTGAGAACTACCTACATAGTTCTAGGATGGGACCTCAAGTTAGTGTATTTATACCTTATAGTGGAGGAATCTGACTAGGTATTAGCTAATGTAAATAAAATAGGCAAAGCAGGCAAATGTCGCAGTATGACATATGCATGGTAAGGGTGATACTTCAAGGCATGATAAATAATGTTGCCCCTAATTTTCCCATATGTGGTTATAATTAGGAAACATTTACATAGGTAAATGATACTAATGTTACCATAGGCTATTATAATTAGTACCATGATGGTGAGACACTAATTTGACCAAAGGTGATTATAATTAGGTCTACATGGTATAAAATGGTGAGACACTAATTTGAAAAGAAATGAAGGATGAAACTACCAAACCACTATGATACTTCTCCAAAATATGGTATCTACCTAGAATACTAAAAAAACTATTGAAACTTGATCTAAATCTTCATGCTAAAAGTGGCTATGGAAAAACTAGAATGTAACCAAGGTTAATGGGCTAGGTAGGGAGGTTGAAAATAACTTAGTTGAAATAAAAGGTATGGTAGGATGGTATATAGTATAATGGTAGAGTATAAATAAAAATGTATATAGTATGGTAAAATGGAAATGGGCCTCATAAACAATATACCAGGTCACTCAAGTGAAGTAATGCTTGAGATGTATAATGTTCATCATCTCATCAAGTTCATCCCTATCTAGTGTAGCAATCCTATATGCTCCAACACCATAGTTTGTAATAATGATGAAAGGGATGATATAGTTAGGTTTGAACTTGCTTTTGTGTTTCTTATGGGCCATGATATTGTATTGGTTTTCTTTAAGAACAAGATCACCAAGCTTGAATTTTATATGTATAACATGTTGATTTTAGTGGCCACAAAGTTAGTTTTGTAATGTTTAAAGGTTATTGATTATGGCCATACATTTTTCATCAAGTAACTCTAGCTCTTTCAGGTGAGATACTTAATAATATTCATCATCTAGGACATGCTTCAAAGAGACACAAATAAAGGAACTCAACATAAATGGGATGAATGGCCTTAGTGCCATAAACAAGTGAATATAATATGGATCTTATTGGAGTATGATAGTTAGTGTGGTATGCCCAGAGGGTGCAGAATATTTGGAGGTGCCAATTGTGGCTAGTATATTTGATAATATTTTTAATAATGTTGATAATGGTTTTTTTAGATGCTTCAGCTTGGGCATTATCTTATGGGTAATATGTCATGGAAAATGTCGAGTAATATTTTATTCATCACATAGAAATTTAACATATTTGTTTTTTAATTATCTACCATTATCATATAAATGTCGAAGGGGATACCATAGTGGAAAATGAGATGGTTAAATATGAATTTGGAGATTTTGTTTTTAGTCACGTAAGTGAGGGGTATAGCTTCAACTCACTTAGTGAAGTATTTAGTGGTGGTAGGGATATTTGTATGGCCATCAGATGAGCTAGGTTTTATCTCCCCAATGAGATCGAGGCCCCATGTAGCAAATGGCCATGGTGTAAGCATTAGTTTCAATGTCTTAGCCGATGCAAGAATTAGATTGGCATGCCTTTGACATTTATTGAACTTTTTTCATACATAACTACATTTGCATCCATCATTAGCCATTAGTACCTAGTACATAAGATATTTTTGGACAAGATGGTCCCACTTGTATGGGATCCACATACTCCTTTGTGAAATTCCCATAGAAATAATTTTAATTCTATAAAAGTTAAACATAGAATTAGAGTTCCATAAAAATAGTGATGGTATAAGGCTAGATCGAGTAAGGTATAACATGCAGCATGGTGGATAAAGGATTTTAATTATTGTAGGATAGGTCTAGTGGTACTATTTATTCATGAAGATAGGTGGAAAGGTCATAATACCATATAGATCTGGGACCTATAATATCATAGATCATTGTGATGGTTGAAGGCTGATGAGCTGACATTAGTATATTTTCAATGAGGAATTAGTGTTCTTTTAATATATCTATTTATCAAATTAGAGATCTAATGACATCTATAACATCTATGATTCTATTTTTAGTGCTTGGTATATGTTAAAAATGGACATTGGTAATCTATTTCTTGAGAGTGTCAACCATGGACTTGTATGGTATTAGTTTATTATCCTTGATATGAAAATGGTATGTAACATGATTGATGATTAATTGAGAATCACCATAAACCTTAATATGTTGGATATCCTATTGTAATACCTATCAAATCCTTATAATGAGTAATTCATATTTAGCTATGTTATTAGTATAAGGAAAGTATATCCATAATGACTTAGGGATTAGATACCCTAAGGTGTAATGAACAAAAGGCATGCCACTGATCCATGTGATTTGAATGATCCCTCAAAATACAACTTCCAGTATTGCTCTTCAAGAGGTGTTTCAATGATGGTCATAATGGACTCATCCAAGAATTAGAATGTTAGAGGTTTTGTATCTATAAGGGGTGCTTCAATAAGCTGATCTATAAGTACTTGTCCCTTGATGGTTTTCTAATTGATGTATTCTATCTCAAACTCATCAAGGAACATGATGTATTTGACCATGTAGCCTTGTAAAGATATTTTGGATAGTATATACATGATTATATCTACTTTTTAAATAATCATGGTCTTGTTGTGTAACATGTAATGTCATAGTTTTGAAGATGTGAAGAACATAGCTAAATAAAAAAATTTAGTGGGAGTATAATTGTGTTCATACATGACTAGTGTATAACATAAATAACATATGGAATAATAGTTTCCATTATCATCATGTTGAGCTAAAAGTGCCCCAAGGCATTTTTATAGCTAACAGGTATACTAAGAATGGATTTATTGGTATAAGAGGTGATGAAACAAGAAAAATTGCTAGATTGTCCTTTAGTTGTTGGAAAGATTTCTAACATGCACTATCCCAATGAAATACAAAACCCTTATTAAAAAGGTGTGTAAGAGGATGGCACTTGTCAGCCTGCTAAGAGATGAAGCATCTAATGGATTGGATCTCACCCTGGAAACCATAGAGCTACTTCAAATTAGTCAGTGGTGGAATTTAGGTAATGGCTTGTACTTTGGCTGGGTTGACTTCAATTCCTTATCAAGACACAATGAAGCCAAGAAATTTTCCTAAAGTAACTCCAAAAATACACTTTTTAAGATTGAGCCTAAATTTATATTCACATAGTCTTTCAAATATCATTCATATTATTGTTGGATGGTTGACCTTAGTTTTTGATTTACCTAGGATGTCGTCAACATAGTCTTTAATAATGCCATGCATCATGTCATGAAAGATGATGATCATGGATATTTGGTAGGTGGCCCTAGAATTTTTGAGACCAAATGGCATAACATGATAATAGAAAAATTCCCAAAGTGTGGTGAATGTTGTTCTATGTTGGTCTTTTGGTATAATCTGGATCTAATTGTACCCTAAAAATCCATCCATCAATGGAAGCATTTCATAATCTAATATGGAATTGAGTATCATGTCATTGTTAGGTAGAGGAAAGTCATCCTTTGGAAAGGAATTATTTATGCCTCTAAAATTAGTATAGATCTTGATTAATTTTGGCTTATTACTGACTAGTATAACATTTGAGATCCACTTTGAGTAGTCAATCAATCGAATAAAACCTACTTATAAGAGTTTTTCCAACTCTTTCTTCACTAATATAGTAATGTGAGGATGCATCTTGTGTAATTTTTATTTTATAGGTTTGGCATCATAATGTACCATAATGTGATGCATAACCAAGGCAGGAACCAAACCTAGTGTATCAAAGTAGGCACAAGTAAATATATCAAAAAATTCCATCAAAAGGGATATAAAGACTTCACATTAATCTTTAGTGAGGGATGGGCCTAATTTGATCCATTTTGGGATCCTCCATAAGAAGAGTTTAACCATCTTACAAAATGGTTGGCAAGTATTTAAATTAGATTATGATGATAGATTCCTATATTAAGACTTGCTTTTCAAGTTGTTCAAGGCATGAGGAATCATAATTTACCAAAGGTAGGGATGCCCATGTGACAAATATGGTTAAAAACTCTTGGATTATTTGATCAAAAGCCTAATTTTCTTCAAAATTGAACTGGGACCCATAGGCATGTTTGTCATTGGTTCTCTCTTGAGATATGTTTGAGGAAGTTTAAACACCCCCATCTAATGGTACCTAAAATAGGTTTTCACCGCTAGACTAGCCTTTCTCTTCAATTTTTCCCTAGTCAAAAAGTTCTTTAAAGAGGTTTTCACTTTGGGAACTCAATATTTTATTTAATTTTTTATGGTTAAGGGTGTTCAACCATTTTATAAATTAAGCTTTAGGATTCAAATTATTTTAGAACCCTTGTTTTTGGTCTCCCAATAGAATATTATCCCTTAGTCCTAGAAGATTATAAAAGGCCTCATCATTATAAAACTCATCAATTATTACTATTAATTCTTTTTGGTCTCAATCTCTAAGTTAAGGATAATATAAAGGAAGTGGATTGTGGTGAATAACTAGTTTAAGGGTACAAATGGCATTAGTGTGAAATAAATTGGTATTGGTTAGGTCATCAAAAGGGATATGATAAAACTATACTTCACTATCATAATTTTCATCACTAGTCATTGGTGTTAGGACATGAATAAGGTATATGGGGTTACCACTAATAAACTTAAATCTAAGACCATATGTTCCTTTGTATTAACTGGCAAAAATTGGCTCAAGTGGACCCAGTTGATTTAGCCTAAGGCCTCCTCCTTCATAGGAATCCTTATCCATGATTTGTTTTGAAATAAGATACTTGGAATTTGGCTAACAATTAGCCACTTTGTCATTATACAACCAAGATTCATCATTTGCATGTGGGTCCTATTCTTAGCTAATAGCTAGTATGAGAATGATAGGTGATGGACTATGCGGTTTGCCTTTGCCCTTTATTTTACATTCCATATAATGTGGTTTGGATTTAGGTATTCCATAGGACTTTGGGTTATGTAAAAGCTTAAAAATGTGGAATTTATCATGAGTCAAGTATTCTTCTAGGACATTAATCAAGATAGTATAATTATTAGAAATTTTAGGAGGTGACATGCAAAAAAGTGAATCAAGGCAATATGGGTTAATATAATTGGCCTCTAGTGAATAAAAAAGTATTTCTTTCCTCTTTTCCTTCTTAAAAATTATATTCAAGCCAAAATGGTAGTTATAGATTTATTACTTGGCCTCCAAATGTTCATAATGTTCATATGGTTATAAATCTATATGGATAGTAACTTCCATACCTAAATGGGAGAACTTGATACACTGGTACAATGTTGAAGGGATTATATGAATCTCATGTATCCAAGGTCTACCCAAAAGTATATTATATGAAAAATCAAGGTATAACATATGGAATAATGTATCATGGTTTAAGGTCACAATGATAACTGGCAAGATGATGGTGCCATCTAATTCCCACTCTTCATTATCATAGGCCTTGATGGTGATTGTTAATAGTTGGAGATCGATTGTAGTATACCCAAGAAGTTTCGTGAGCTTTAGAGATAAAATATTGAGACCTGATTCATTATCTATGAGGACATGTTTCACTTTGTGCCATGTTATGACAACTTTGATGTACAATGGATTTTTATGCAAAGGGCCAAGGGTTAACATATCACTTTGGTCAAAGGGTAATTGTTGGTGTAGGGATAGACATCCAACCAAAGCTTGAAATTTATTTGGAGAGATGTCATTAGGATTTTGGGGTTGGCCAATGAAATCTATCAATATATTCTTTTAGATGGTGGATGTATGAAAGAAATCCAAAATGGAGATTTGTGCATGCATTTTTTATAGTTGTTCCATAATATTGAACATATTTTCTTATCCAATGGTAAATGGCTTATTACTTCCTAGAATGATGGATTAGATGGGTGAAGTGGTATATGGTTGTAGGCCTGGTGTGGTAATCTTCAATCATCAAGTTATGATTTCATAATTGAGATTAGATATAAGACCATTATTGATAATAAATTATGGTGGGGGGAAACCAGATAAGATAAGTCTTAGTTGCCGATGCACTTATGTGTGGTCATGAGTCAAGGATGAGTTATCGGTATGTGGTTTAAAAGAAGTAATACCCATTTATAGGTACACGTGTATGCATTCCCATGTTAAATAAGGATCACTAACACTGGTTGGTCAATTTGAATTGATTAGAAATGATCTTATTTGATTGGTATTTAGTCTTGGATTAATGGAGATGGTGTAAATGCAACCTCCCATAAGATGGACTATAACCTTGTTATAATCATGTGTAATTTCATGGTAGATCTATTAATTATTAGCATTATTCTAGCCTTGGTTGCGTCCATTTTTCTAATGTTATTATTTTTACTATTGATTTTGTTGGTTCTATCATGACTATTGATATTTTTGTTTTTGTTGTGCTAGCCATTATTACTGTTTCTATTGGTTTTTATGTTATGGAAAGGGGTTTTGAAAAATTTCTAGATTCTGATTGGATGTGGAGACTCCATTATCCAATGTGATCTCCCCATTTTCCAACATATTTTCAATCAAAATTTTAATTTGCACATAATGACACAAGTGATGTCCATTAACCTGATGATACTCATAGACTTCAATTTGTCAGCACCAATCTAGATAAGTAATGCCCTCAGGATAGTGCTTTAATATAGGCTAGCTAATTATATTAGCAGTAGAGAGCTTGCAAAACATGAATTCAATGGGTTCTCCAAGGTCACTAAAGATGTGAAAAGTAGGTATAATTCTCCTTAGAGGAGAGGTTTTTAAAGGCAAAGGTTTTTTCATTTGTTATGTTGGTTTAGGCTATTATGCTTTCTACATTTACTAAAGAGGTTATTGGTTAGCAATTATTTATATATCAAACATTGGATAATCTGATAGTGTAATTATTATTTGGACATGTCATGAATTTGTTAATCCATTCCTAATAATATTCTTGTTTTGATTAAATGGCTTGGATTTGTCATAACTATTGGTTTGTGCTAGTTATGACACTTGTTCTTAGACTTGGTTTTGATTTTGGTGGTTTTGATTTTAGTTTTGGCCATTGCCTTGGTTTGTAGTTTGATTATAATTTGATAATGTAAGCTTGATGATCCCTTTATTAATAAGGGTTATTTTTATCAACAAACCTTTGTCAATGATTTCCTTTAAAGTGTCTACACATTATAGTTCTATATTGTAAGATATCTAACTATGCAAATTCTTGGTAAATATAACAGCTAATTACTTATCTAGTAAACTCTAGGTGAATCTAGTGGCATGCACTCTTTATCACTACAGATAAATTACAAATCTTTCACTAGCATTATATTTGGCTTATGTCAAAGCAACTAATGAATATCATGTTCAAGATTGCAGGAGAAGTGTTACACAAACTTTTGTTAAATATCATCAAAGTTAGATTTTGAGTTATTCAAAAAATTTAGGAACCACTCCAATCCTTATCTTATTAGGATTATTGGGAACAACAATAGGATTTATGTGTCATTATATGACACTGGTTGACAAGCAATAAATAGTTCAATTAGATGGGCCTTGGGGTTTCCTTTCCCCTTATATTTTTTGAAATTTTAGGGTTCATACCCTGGAAGAAATGGTATTTGTAAAAAATCCATGTTAAATGGGTAGGAACACACATAATCAACTTAAACTCTTTCATTTGTTTCTTATCTTAGATAATGGAAATTGCATCTGTCATTTATTTTAGTTCTTGGGCTAAAACAATAGAGGGAACATTGGTCTAAGGTGGAGGTTAGGTGGTCAAAAGTGTATTTATTTAACTAGGTTATAATAGAGGCATGTTTTATTGTGTAATGTTGATTTTGATATGGAAATGACTAAGAATATTCATTCATGGATTAAGATGTGATTGTTGGATTTTCATGCATTGTTATGTGATATTCTTGGTAGGATTTCATATATGGGACTAGTTTTGGGGAAAATATGGCTGAGATAGAAGGATATGGCTAGGAGTGATGTATTGTGCCTACTAAGGTTGATTAGGTATATGTTATTGAAAATTCAAACCTTATTGATTAAGGGAAACTTGTGAACCAAGGCCCCTTTGTTGATTTTGTGGCACATTAGGAACACAAGGTAAATATTGCTTAATTGGTACTTGTGCAACATAAGAACCTCTTGGTTGTGTGAATACTTATTGGGAAGTAGATGCATGTTGATTTTTTGAAATTTTTCATTGACCAATACTCATACATTGTTTATTAGACATCATTTGTGATTGTAATGGTATGTTAGTCTAAGATTAAAGAGTTATGTTTGTCACTACCTGGCAAGGTGGAACATTGGTTTCCCCCTATTGAGGTGGCATAATATTTTTCCTCTATTGTATTGGCATGTTATATTATGCTTGTGGTTATGGAATATTAGTCATCACTTATTATGGTGGACTGATACTCATTACATGTTATTGAGGCATGACACTAGATATTTCTTGACTACTTAATGCTTGAGGTTATGTGCTTGAAGAAATAGCTGATTGAGGATTAGGGGTAGCTATTTATTATTGGGAGGTAGAATATCCTACCCCCAATTTTTGTGAACCACTTATAGTGTTAATTAAAGTCACATTTTTTTATGGACTATTTGTTTGTGCATTTACACCACTTTGGCCTAGATTAGATGACACTTGTGTATTGTTCACTATGTTCAGCTCATTATTCTACATAAAAGCAAAAGACACTTCTTTGATAGATGGGACATTAAACATGTATAAAATTGAATTGATTCATGTAAATGGGTATATACCCTAATTTTATTGGCCTATCAATTCAATTAATAATACTATTTAAGGAGATAACTTATTAAGAGTAGCATTTGACATGGTCATGTTATTAAAATTATGTACTAAGTTTAGATAGGCCTGATATTTTTTATTCATCTATATGAAGTGGTAATCCATGAGACATTTTCTTGTGACAATAATATGAGGGTATTAATATATAATTGGCACTAAATCTTCATTATTTATTGAAGAGGCCTCTTCATTATTTTGATTATAAGGCATGTTGTAAGGCACTCTTACTAAACTTGGCAAATTTTGGTGGGGGAAGTCTGTTGAAAACTTAGCCCCTACCTCCTTGGCTCTAATTAATAATTCATACTTATTTTCAAGTTATGATAAAATAAATAAGGGTCATATGGTTATGACATTATAATTTAGTACTATTACTTTTGGACTTGATCTACAATTAAAGGTACACTAGCCATGTATTGTGTCATTTACTCTTGATCTTACTTTGAGTATGGAGGTGTCTTGAGTAGATAGTGGGATAACAGATCTTGGAATTTTTTCCCCACTTGAGTGTTGTGATGTGTATAAGGATCTATCTCATAAATAACATAATCTCCATAGGGGTATTTAATAAAGTCTTCTTATGTGACTACATTATTATGCCTTGGATTTTACTTGATGCCACTATCGGTATAGTGAGACATGTTCAAATTAATGGTAAATGATTTGCAATAAAATGTGTTAGAGTTCTACAAAATCTGAAAAATAATGTCTAAAAATAAAAATAGTTTTAACTCAATCTAACTTGGTCAAAAGAGGGAGATGTATCTCTAAAAAGGTCTATGTAAAAACTTGGTATAAAATAACCTAATTTCAATTGTCTAACATTAAATGTATCACAAAAAATGGTCAAATGGATGGACTAGAATTGGAATTCCAAACCCTAGGTTAAAATTATTCCAAATAATTCTTAATCTAAGGAAATAAAGGTTTCTAGGTCTTTTGGCCAACCACGGTGTCAAAATCTAGGCTCAAATAAAGGGGTGTGATTCAATCTATCAAATATTGAACATGTTGGCATAAACTAGGAATTCCACTTTAGACATGAAGTTGTACATTTTTTTTATAAGGCATGAAACAAAACTCACTTTGATATAGACTATTTTATTTAAAATTAAATCACAAATAATAGGTTTTAAATTTGGGTAAATAATTAACCTAAGTTACACAACCCAAAATAGAGAGATTAGTGTCTATGCCCAATTTAGACAAGGCATAGATTGAAATCAATAAATGTTTTGATTTTAAATTATTAATGTTAATAAAAAATAAACGTAGGAAAAACTAGGATTCTTTGATAAATAATATATACAAAAGTAAACAACATAATGACACTAAATGAAGACACACATGGACTAGTTTCAAATTAATAAACATGGACTCAAGTCAAAACAAGTATATAAAATTATTCAAGTAGCATAATGGTGTTATCATGCTCTAAAGGTATGATCAATGGTTTTTTTCAAAAAAATAAAGCACAAAAACTTGAAATGATTTGGGCAACGTAATGTTACCCATTTAAATCAAGTGACACACACAATAGTTTCGACATAATGTTTCAAGGCAAAATATGGTGTCAAATGGATGGCATAATGCCTCATAAATTAATAGAGTGATATAGACATAAAACTTGTTTTTGATGTGGTATAAATAACCAAATTATTTTATACTCAAAGATGAATCAAGTAAAGGAATAATGACAAAATATAACTAAGTATAATGTCCAAATCCCTAAAACTAAAAATGTTGTATCGTATCATTGAATTTCATCTATATACATGTTCTTGGGAGGATTTTAAATGTTAAAAAAAAAAAAAAAAAAAAATTGCATGAATTAGTAGGGTTTTTACACCCCCCTTCTCCCAAGAGATTGTACAAAGACATTAAACTTTGAGCTACTTTACCTACATCAATAATATGTTCATGGAAAGTGGGATTATTCTAAAAACTAAATTTTTGATAATCTAGATCGTCCCATGTCTGGTTAACACTAGATATGCCTCATGTCAATTAAGTTCATACTATCTAGCCTAATATGTAAAGGTTTATTATTTTACATAGTGATTCCATACATTTACTTCTTAGTGTAATCCCTTGGTTAACTAGACCTAACTCAAGACTTCTTTATGATTGGAGAGATTAGCTACTCAATCCCTTGGAAATCATAATATATGTGCCCTAATTTATATACCCACCATGGAGTAGGTTTGAAACAATGCTAAGAGATGAATTCCTAGGTCAAATCTTCCCTAAAGAACTCATGAGGAGGCTATTAACTCCTGCTCACAAGTAAATTTGCATCAAATAAATGACCAAGTGAAAATACTTTAAAGGTTGTGTATAGATCAACTAAACCCTACGAGTTTTGGGGAGAGCCTCAACAAAATTCTTTTCATGCCTTATACAAGGCACAAATTATAAGTAAATTGTGCTTTTGGTCACTCAATATCCTTAAAATGGATGGGGGAGAGCACACAAGTCTCTTTTCTTTTATGATAAATAAACAGGTATAAAAGATCTAGCATAAAATAAAACACTCTTTAAGACTTTGCAATTTAAGTGAATTTTTATCTTACAAACCAAGGTGACGTGTTTGTGAAATTTTTTTGGCCCCTTATCATTAGTTTCAAACTTTTAAGACTTTCAAAAAATGACTAAACATAAAAACCTAGATTCTTATCAAGCACTAAAATGAAACGTTACTTAACTAAATTCATTTTAGGTACTAAAATGAAATGTTCAAGACTTAACACTTGAAAATTTATGTCATATTTCCCTATTTGGTCCTAAAAATTTTAGAGAGTTTTATCCTACCTTGAAATGCTTTCATTAATGAGAAAATAAGATTTGGAAACAAGCTCTCAGGTTTTTCTATTTTTGTTACATAGAGATCGATGTCGGTCCACAAAGATAACTTCCAATTATAAGAGAACCAATGTTGGTTGGAACATAACTAATGTCAATCAATAAAAAATGATGTTGATTACCTATGAATTCTTAGGCAAAAAAAAATTTCACAAAAAAATTATTAGCCCCAAGTTAGTATAAAATCTCTAGGAAAAGCTTTGGATCTTACAACAAGATGGTTAGATAAAGACTTTGCAAGTTTTAAAATCACAAATGAAAACATATAGATTTCAAGGAAAATTACAAAAAACTAAATTTTTTGTTGTGTTATGCCCTACACAAATACTAATTCTAGTTAGGGTAGGATGGATGATGGTTATTACAGGACCAATGCCAGTTAGAGAAAACTGATATCGATCTCTGTGTAAATCTATGTAACACTAAAAAATAAAATATAGAAAAGCAAAGTAAAAACTCAAATTTTTAATGTGATTAAGATTTAATTTGAAAAAATAAGAGTTTCACTTTGGTCTCCTTGATATTTTAGATGCTTTAGGTCCTACCAAGCATATGATTTATGATCATAGGAATAAAATAAGGGAGGTTAGATCAAGTGTTAATTTAAACAATAAAACTCAAACAAACACACTAAAAACTACAAGACTAGATATTAAGGGTGAGATTAATAAAAAAATACAAATGGAATCACAAATAAAATTCAAAATACATAAAATCTCTTACCTTCTTTGGGAGCTCTAAATTCAATGTTGAGTGGCTTTCTCAGTTTGTGCTTCAAAGAGTCTTTGGTAATAGAGTTTTGGTGGCTCCTTGTCTCCTTGGAACCATGGTTTGTGTCATGGGTTTGTGTAGCTTGGATTAATATTTTGGATTATAAAATTATTGATATGAATGTCATGCAAAAAAAATTTCACTATAACTCTACTATTTATAAGCATTTTTATTCAATGCAAAATGGCTTGTTTTTATAGGCTCAGGAACCAACCCCAACCCAAGGTGAGTCAAGGTATATTTAAGGTTGAAATGGGTTAAAACCTAACCTAAGTGTGTCAATAATAAACCTATTAGACTTAATATTTGTCAAGTAATATTATTTTCAATGAATAAGGATGGGTCTTTAAAATAAGATATTTTTGGATATTTTCCAAAAGGCTTGACAACTCACAAAAGTAATCATGAAAATCTAGGATATTTCATATTTTTGAATTTTATTATTTATTTATTTATATATTATTTTCACATGTATAATTCAATTAGGCATTTAACTTGGTTTATATTTTTAATTCATTATGATTAACAATTTAGCTTTTTCGAGATTTGATTTGTGTACAAGTGCCACACTTAATAGTCCATAGGCTAAATTGACTATTGTGATGTCACAAGATGCTTAGGGATAAATCCATGAGAGCTTATGGTTTGATATGATATAATACCCCAATTAGGGATGTCTAAATTTGATTCAAATATTTTATAAATGATGTGCAGGTGAATTTGGGGTGTTTAATTATTGTTAGGCTTAATTTGCAAAGGTTGATAGTAATCAATTTGAAGTCTAGTAGAAGGCCAGTTGTGGCTAGTTTTCAGTGTCCAAAAATATATCTATAAAAATGAATCCTACTAAATTTAGTTTCACTTCTACTATGAATAGTGATATTTATCAACTAATGTATGATCATATTCCATTACAAGTACTTTTATGCAATGTTTAGGAGTATTTGATTGACTGACAACATTATAAGATAGACATGGCTAAGTTTGATAGTAACATATATCTATTAATTTATGTCCTTGCCATTATTCCTCCAAGTCAACTTCAACAATACTCATGCTAGAAGTAAAATACTACTTCTCATTCTTCATAGAGTGCTCCATCTATTTCACATCCACTAGTTGCATCTATTTCTTTGTCGATGCCCCCTCTATCTATCTAAGATTTTTTTCAATGGGTAATTTTGAAATTTTGATTGTTAGGTTTTTTTTTGGTAGGATCATAGGAACATGCAAGTCTAGGTTGGTTTTAAACCTGTAAGGGTGACTCTAGTTTTTCTACTTTATTGAAAACCCAAAAGGGTAACTGACTAGCATGTTAATTAGTTAAAAACCTATTAGGGTAGATAATTAGTGTAAAATGGGTGAAAATAGACAATTGACACCTTGAAAGATCTACATTTTATGTGAATTTTACTTGTATTTTATCCTATGGACTCTAATTTATTTTTTAGCTTGTCTCAGGATGAGACAAAAATTTAAGTCTATGAAAGTGTTAGTCATAGAATGTGTACACTAACTACTCAAATATATTAATGTGCCATGTGTACAATGACCATGGTTTCTTTTTGGTTAGCATTTATTATAAAATATTGTCAAGATGATATTATATTTCCAACTTGGATCATGTACATGGAATCTTTAGCAATAGAATATATGTCGATATACATGTATGCCAATCATAAACAACATGATTACAATAATATAATTTTAATGATTATATAATCCTATGGATTATAGTATAATGGTTTAAACAATGTTGGTTAATATTATATGAGAGTCCTTTGGCTAAAAGTTCTTATGAATGCATGAGGAATTGAGTGTAGACCTAAGATATCTAAAATGAATGTGTAAGGAGTGCCTAATAGGATAGGGATTGTATGTAAAAATCTTTAATTAATTATTAATATGATGGATCTTTGTTTCCTAGTTTATTTATATCTTTGGTATACTAATATGTGTAACAATATTAATTCTAATGAAAAAAACTCAATCTTCTATGTAATTATAATATACTTCATGAGATCTTTGTGAATTACTTCCACTAGTTAGAATTTCTCTTATGTTAATCAATTGTAAAAAGGTCTTTTATCTAAAAGTTTACAACTATGTATTCACACCTAAGTATTTCCATTAATAATTTGTCTAAGTATACATTCATAGGATTACCTAAGATTGCATTAAAACATTGTTATCCTAGTATAGACATGAATACCTTGTAATGATTTCTCCTTTCCCAAAATCTCCCCCTTAAATCATAGGAGTTATCCATGTAATTAGCATGTTTTCAGAAACTAGGTAAATTATGCTAACATGACATAATACATTGTTTAATTGATACCTACTTTCAAACAAAACCAACAAAAATATCCTTACTACATAACAACACTAAAAAGTTATGATCCAATCTTGTTTGACAACCATTTTATAGACAACAAAGATGAAATTATAGTCATGGAAATAAAAGAAGGAGCCGAATTCCCATAAGACTTCCCAGATGAAAGTTTTTACAGTTTGATTAGAACACCTAGTAACATTCCTTGTAACCAAAAATTTGAATAGTCATCAAATAGTTATGATCAAGCTTTAGTGAAAATAACTCAATTGAGCTAGAGTGTGCTTGAAAAAGGGAAATATACTATGTATGATCAATTAGAATAGATACACAAAGCATACAAAAATTACCTTAACCTAGTTTAGAATTTTAATACCATGTTTATTTCAAACACACCACTTATAAAGATATCTCCTTCAATATGACTACAAATAGAGTCTTTAGGCTATGAAAATCTGAATATAGACCCCTTTCGTCATATCACACTAGTATGAAACATGTATACTATCCCAATTATGATAGAATAAAATACAACTCATACAGAATATCTCATAAAATATTGTGGATAACACGTGAGTGAATTCCAATTTGAACTAAAGTGGGTCTAATATACCACCAAACAATACATAACATATTCTTATAACTAATACCTCAAGTGGTTTATAATAATAAGTGGTAGGTATGCCTAGTTTCCAAACACAACAAGTAACATCCACTCATTAACCAACTATTTCCTCAAGTACGAAACATGGGTAATTAGCTAAAAGTAATATACAATCATATTGACTCAATAAGTGTAGAAAATTACACCAACCCAATAGGTGGAAACTAATGTTATGACATAACAAGAACATACCAATATACCTCAATAAACATCATAAACATTTACTAATTCACAACATGTTTCTATTGGTAAAAAAAAGTGTTGGGTGGTTAACAATAAATGGTAAACCCTCAATAAATGCCTAATCAACAATAGATGTTTAAATAACAAGAAAGCTCCAACATATAGAAAGTACTAGGTGCTAGGCAATAGTCTCCTTTCACCCAATGGGTAATACATATATAATAATGATCCAACTTACAACACCTTAAAAAATAAGGTTTTAGATAGAAACGAGTTATCTTTATATGATAAGGTTTGATGATTAGACAATAAGTTCCCTCCCAAAATCAAAAATAATAGAATACTTCACAAAGCCAAATGACACTACCACAACTATAATTCACCAACCAAATCCATGTTTCTAAACCTAGCCAAAAATTTTACCAAAACAACATATTCTATGTCAATAGTATAATACCAATACACATATACATATACCTAGTCATTCTAAAAATTAGACAAACATTCCATAATAGGCCATTCCTTCATACCCTGATCAAGGTAATATACCTATGATGACATAAACCCAACTATAATAAGCCACACCATCTAAATGCCTAGCCCAAGATCTGAAGCAAATGAAGAATGAAATTCAATCCATATAGATTGGGAAGTAAATAAAGAAGTTTAAGTTAGATTAAAGATGTTCATATCCATTTAATATGGATTATATTCAAATATCATCTCCTTTGGGTTATGATCCAACCAAATTTGATAAATATAAGAGAAAAGTAAACACAAAATAACATCTAAAATAATTATTTGTTGCTTGATAGTCAGTAGCCTATAATGACATATATTTGCTTCTCCTCTTCCTAAGACATCTAGATGGATAAGCGTTAGAATGGATTCTAAAAATACCAAAGAATTATTTACCAAACTTTGATGACATTTCTGATAAGTTGGTAAAACATTTATCATATAATCTTGATCATGAGATTAGAATTATATATTTGAGCCAAGCAAAATATAAAAATGGTAAAACCTTTGCTACTTGTAATAATGGATAGCACTTACAAGATCATTCACCCTAAATTTTCTAGGCAACAAATTGATCACAATAGTTACTAGGATCCTATATAGCAATATATCTTATCATCTCAAACTACAATGTGCTCACACATTTAAGAGGTTATTGAGAAAGGGATATAGACTAAAAAGGCCCATGTCAAAAAAGGTATCAACAAAATATATTATTCAAATTAGGGATATTAAAGAGTTTTTAATGATGTCATGATGATGTCATAGAGGTGTCGTGGTGAGTAGATGGAGTGCCTTGATAGTCTAAATGACAATGATAAAGTGTGTAATGTGTTTGTCCTAGTATGCTTGAACTATGATTGGTTGATCTTCTATTTTGGCATGGTTAGATTTATTCAAATATGAGTATGAATTATTGAAAATTTGAAAGAGGTCCCTAAGATGTTTTATAATTTTTATTTCTCTTGTGAATTGTTTAAATTCATTTGGTTGTCCATAGTTTTCATCTAGACACTTTGGGTCCACTGGTAGAAAATATTAGTAGGTAGTTTGATGATGTCATGATTTCCACATGTAGATGAGTAAGGAAGAAATGGTCACATGTGTTCGTTTAGTATTATTCATAATTATTATGTGCAAAATTTTAGGTCATGTGATGTAGTGTGTAAAAATATATATAAGTAAAAATTTAGGCTCCCAAGCATTTTGACAATGTTTTCCCATAGCAAGATTTTCAATGTGGTAAGATGAATCGAGTAAGCATATTGATGGTGGCATATCTCATACATGTGTATGTTTTAGGAGAAGGGTTTTTTACTTTTTTGTTTATTTTTGTGTATAGTTTATTTACACTAAATTTTTTATCATGCACTGAAGCTTGGCAAAAGTCATGCAAGAGCAAAGTTAGACTCCTAGGAAAGTTTTAAGCATAGTTGTCTCTATGATAGATGATTTTGAGAAGGAATTTTAATTGAATTATATCTCACACATGCCAAGGATTCATAATAATTTTGGCACATAGATGGATTCTACTATGTTAAGAGATCATATGGTCAAAATTTGAGATCATGCAAGTGATCACAAAAGAAGTTATTGAGATTTAAAGTTGGCTACTTAGACATATTATAAGGGTCCCCATATTTGGTCAATTTTGCAAGAGGTAAAGATCGAGCAAGTCTCAAGGAGGTCAATAGAGAAAATTTTATCCAAGATATATGGAAGCAACAAGATGGAAAGAACTGCATATTGTTTAATGGCTGAGCAAATGTAAAGGATAAAGATCAATGGTAAGCATGTGATCATATAAATTAATTTAATGGTGAGCATTGCTAGTTAAATACCTAGTTGATCCACATAGATTGATGGTGCATGAGATGAGATCAAAGTGACTAAGTTTTAAAATTGATCATTGGCACCTATGCATTAAATTTTTGGCAAGATTAATGGTGTGTAATTTATCAAAGCTAAGAGGACATGAGATGTGAGCATAGTGTTCAAATTTTTGTGACAATTTGCTTTTGAATATTTGAATTTAATAAATGGAAAAACCAATATGTGGTTTTTGGGACCATATATTTTGATCAAGGATAAATTTTCCCATGTTTTAAAAAAAAAGATGAAGAAGACTCCATGGTGCATATAATGAACCTAATTTGAATATTTGGAAGTGTGTGTAGTCAAAGATATTAAGGTTCAAAGTTGACTATGTGTTCATGCATAAATTATAAGTGACCCAAGAAGATTATATGAGCTTATTTTGATATATATTGAATAATTATCTATAAGGGAGTGTTGTATAGTCCATGAGGATGGTCTATTTTCTTTATGAACATTTGACCAATCATATGTAGTATGAACAAAGATTTACAAGGTGACTATGTGTTCATTTATAATGACTATGTGCATAGATTATTGTTTGAGAAATTTATGCTTAAGAAGAAAGGTTATATGTTTATTGTTGGAACTTAAGGGATACCTATAAATCATATTTAATGGTTCCATTCTTTTGGTATAGTTTATGTGTTTTTTTGTTTGATGAAGCGTTAAAGGAATGAATGGGTTCACATGAGACCTATAAGGAATGCAAGGGCCTAATCGAAAAGTGTAGTTCCTTAAGGGTGACCCATAGATGCTATGGCCACCCTATGAGTATTTTATTGATCCATGTCTTCATGTCAGATATGCTTTAAGGTTTGAGGCATGCCTAATGGTCAATTAAGGTAGTGATTATCATGATTTATCTATAAATAGTGTAACTGAATGTGTTGGTTTATATACTCGTGAGAGAGAGAGACTTGGAAGAGATTTGAGAGATGTTTGTGTGAGTGATTTGTGGATTTAATGAGGGGTAGAGTTCCATATGGATGAGTTGAAGAGTAGAACATATTGAGGACTATTTATATGACCTATAGGTCATAATTTAGTTGGCAGATAGTGTTCTTATAGATTGAGTATGAGCAAAGGTGAAGAGTGATAATCAGAGGTCCATCATCAAGTGTTGAAGGAATTAGTTCAAATTTGGATATGTTCATAGGTTTTTTTGTGGAATATTATCATCTATGGTGGTTGCAACATACTTGTCAATTGAAACTTGATAAAAGTCTAGTTTTTTTTGTAGTTCAGCTAGACATGTGTGGCATAACCTTGTGGGATTGTAGTGTCACTAAATAAGGATTGTAGTTCCTTAATTAGTTGAAATTTGTCTATAATGGCTCTTTATATTATATGATAATATTCCAATTACAATTTCTAGTGGGTTTTATTCCCTAAGGGGGTTTCCCATATATATCACGTATTATGTGCTTGATCTTGCATTGTCCTTCTCATTCATTGCTATGAATGATATGTATACTTCATGAATGATTATGGTAACTAATTAAGTGTTTGTAAATATTAGAATAGAATTTAGATTATTTGGGCTCACTGATTCACCCCACCCCTCTTAGTGATTATACATCTAATAATTGGTATTAGAGTAGGTCCTTTGTGAAAATTTTAACCACTTAAAGGTGATAAAAGTTAAAATGGTTGAAAAAGAGGTTATGATTTTTATTCAAGATAATCTAGTTTGTGTTTTATCAGAAGTTAACAGTGTGAAGACACAAGATAAAAATCTAGAAATGATAATCAAGAATATGTAGTTCATGATGAATAAAAATCTCAATCAAATTATGGAATAATGTGAAAATAAAGTCATGACTTACTTATATGAGCTCTTATACAATGAAAAAAGGGATTTTATCTCTACCAAAAGGATTAAGAATGAAAATCCATTGAGTGGTAATAGTCAAGAGAAAAGAGGATCAAACATGAACAATGTATTCAATGGGTATTACTTCTCCTACAATCAATTTAGTCATATATATAAGGATTGTGATATCTCTCTAAAGATAAAAAGGGTTCTCATATGTTAAGATTATAACCAACAAGGTCACATATCTAATAATTAAAATAGATCCTCTTAGAAAAAGGATATACAAGTCGTTGACACTATCAAATGGTTCAAGGAGACCAAGTCTAAAGAAGAAAAGAAGTAAAATCTAAGAAGATAACCAAAGGAAGAGTAATTGTTTGTTCAAGTATCTTTGTATACTCAAGAAGATGAGAATAAGAGATGGTGCATAGATAGTTCATGCTCAAATAATATGATAGGAGATAGGAGCAAGTTTATCTCTCTCAAAAACACCAACCTAGGTGTAGTTAGATTTAGTGACAACAAATCTGATAACATAGTTGGTAAAAGTATAGTGAGTTTGGACAATGGTCATATTAGTCCTAGGAATGTCTTATATGTAGAAGGTTAGAAACATAATATTTTAAGTGTGAGCCAAATATGTAAGAAAGGAAATGTTATAACTTTACATTATGGTGTATGTTAAATAAGAAATTTAAAATATATTAGATTAATTGCAAATGTTCATAAAATAGATAACAACATGTATGTATTCCTTGAATCCAATAAGGAAGAGTTATTCATAAGTCAATTGGAAGGAATTTGGTTTTTGAATAGAAGGCTTGGACATATAAATTTTGATAATATGATAAAACTCTGTTCAAAGGACTTGGTAAGGCATATGCCTAAGATTTCAAATATTCCTCATTCTCTTTGCAAGATATGTCTTCATGGGAAGCAAACTAATAGAAGATAAAAAACTAATGAATTATCCACTATAGAGCCACTAGAGCTTATCCACACTAATCTATGTGGACCTATGAGAACTCAAAGTATTCAAGGTAATAGCTACCTCATGCTTCTCATTGGTGATTCTACTAGGATGACTTGGATATTCTTTTTTAATGAAAAATTAGAATCTTTTGAGAAAAATGTGGCATTCAAAGCTCTTGTGGAAAATGTTAAAGTTTCAAAAATTAAGTGTGTAAGATCAGATGGAGGAGGTGAGTTTTGGTCTCATCAGTTTAATTATTTTTGTGAAGAACATGGGATAAAAAGACAATATTCTACTACTAGAACATAACAATATAATGGTGTGGTTGAAGGGAAGAATAGGATTGTTGTTAGATGGGTAGAACCATGGTTAAGGATGAAAAATTATAAGATGGATATTAGGAAGAGGTATCCAACACTTCTATTTACATCCTAAACAAGTGTTAACTTAGAGTAAATGGTAATATCCTTATGAGTTATGGAAGAATAGAGTAGTTAATACCAAACATTTTAGAGTATTTTAAAGTTGGTGTTTCATCAATAGAGATGAAGAGAATCTTGATAAATTTGATTCAAGTTTTGATGAGGACATCTTATTAGGTTTTTTTAATCAATATTGCCTATAGGTGCTTCAACAAGAGACTTCACAATATTTTTGAAAGTTTAAATGTAAGGGTAGATTAGACAAGTAGATTTAAGAGGATTAAAATGTATGTAAGTGACTCAATTAAGAATTATATTATAAATAATGATGATTTATCCATTCAAATAGATGATGAATATGAAGAGGAGGAAGAAAGACAAGATTCCAAAGCTCCATCTAGAAGAATTTAGAAAGATCATCCAATCTCTCAGACTATTGGAAATGTTGGTACAAGGTTGTAGACTAGAAAGAGAATGTTGATAAATCAAAATCAACAAGACTCAGCTCTATTATCCATGGTTAAACCCAAAAAAATTATTGAAGCTAACAAAGATGAAAATTGGAATGATGCAATGGCTAAAGAAATTGATCAAATAGAAAGGAATGAAACATGGGTATTAGTTTGTAGACCAAAAGATAAAATTGTGCTAGGTACCAAATGGGATTTCAAAAAAAAGATGAATGAGAAATGAGAAGTCATAAGGAACAATGCTAGATTGGTTTGTAAAGGATATGCTCAGGTTGAAGGAATTGATTTTGATGAGACTTTTACTCCTATATCAAGGATGGAAGAAATTAGACTCTTTTTGGAATATGCATGTTTCAAAGATTTTATGGTATATCAAATGGATGTGAAATATACTTTTTTGAATGGAAACTTAGAAGAATAAGTCTATATTGAGTCACTTAAAGGATACTTCATGTCAAGCAATCAAGATATTATATGTAAATTGAAGAAGGCTCTATATGGTTTTAAACAAGCTCCAAGAGCTTGGTATGATAGGCTAGATAAGTATCTTTTGACTCAAGGATTAAAAATGGGGTAGATGATAGTAATTTGTATATTAAGATAGAAGGTAATCATCAATTGATAGTTTTATATGTTTATGACATAGTTTTTGGATCTAGAAGTGATAAAACGAGTAGAGACATTATAGATACTATGAAGACTTAGTTTAAAATGTCAATGTTGGGAGAACTAAATTTCTTTTTAGGATTATAGATTAATCAAATTGATGTAGAGATATTCACTTCAAAAGATAAATAAATCAAGGATATGTTAAGGAAGTTTCACATGATTTATTACAAACCAATGGGTATTCTAATGATCATAGGATGTAAGTTAAGTAAATTAGATGAATCACCAAAATTTGATCAAACTTTGTATAGGTCCATGATTGGAAGTATTTTGTACTCTACTGCATCTAGGTCTGACATCATGATAATAGTAGGTATTATAAGAAGGTTTCAAGCTAATCCTAGATAATCCCACTTGAAAGAAGTTAAAAGGATCTTGAGATATCTCAAAGGCACTATAAACTATGGTTTATGGTATCCCAAGAGTAAAGAATTCTCATTGAAATCATATATTGATTTTGATTAGGCATGATGTGTTGATGATAAGAGGAGTACTAGTGGTGGGGTGTTCTTCATGTAAAAATTCTTGGTGTTTGGTCTAATTAAGAATAAAACCTCAATGTCTCTATCAACTGCAAAAGCTGATTATATAGTAACTACCTCTTATTGCACACAAGTCATGTGGATGAAACAAACTTTGGAGGATTACAAGGTAAGAAAAAATGGACCTTGTCCTATTTATTGTGATAATAATAGTGTAATTATTATCTCAAATAATCCTATTATGTACCCAAAAACTAAACACATTATTATTAGTTATCATTTATTGAGAGAACAAGTGATTAATCAATGTGTCAAATTGGAGCATGTGCCTACAAAAGAATAACCTGAAAATATTATAACCAAATCATTATCAAAACCTACTTTTGAATATCTAAAATAAATCTTAGGTGTAATTTATTTCTATATGAATCAATATAAGGTATTTGGTTCAGGGGGAATAATAAGTTCATGAGCTTGCTCTCGTGGTTCGTGAGGGAGCTATAGTACAGGGTCAGAATGGATGTTTCCAGGTTGGATGAGAGCATTCTTCCTATTTGATGAGTGGCATAAAGTTATATTGGTGGTCCTTAGGGTAGCTTAAAATAGAAGTATGGTTGACATATGCGGTGGTTCTTCATGGTGTGTGGAGATAAGAAGATGCTCAAAAGGTGTAATTGCATAGAGTTCTTAGGGTGAGTCCCTCTCAGATGTTTTTTAATGTGTTCATTAGATTTTTGTGATTTTGTGTGTTCTTTCTTGGTTAAATATAGTTCTTGGTTGAATAGAGTATTGGTATGGAGTAAGAGGAAGTTTTTCAAGGAAATAAAAGGTAGGTTAAAGGTAAGGGGGAGTTTATATCATATTTTTAAGGTGGTTATTTCCTATTGATGGTATTTTAAGGTTCATAGGATCAGTTGGTTCCCACTTTATCATTATGTCAAAGGGGGAGAAAGTTCCCATTATGGGAGTGTTTTGAAGAGAGATAAGGTGAGTTATATATTGTTATATGATGTTTGTTGACATCAATGATAAAGGAGGAGTTTTTTCGAGAGTTTTCATTGATTTCATGATGATATCATGGAGGTGTATATTATACAAGAATATAGCTATTATAAATTGGTTCTTGTTATTGTAGGACAATAGTCCATTTGTAGGTTCCAGTGGGTATTATTCCCCAATATGGTTTCCTATGTATATCATGTGTTATGTACTTGATCTTGCATTATATCTCTTGCTCATTACTATGAATGATATGTATGCTTCATGAATTCTTATGGTAATTGATTAAGTGTTTCTAGAGATCAAAATTGCATTTAGATTATTTACTCTCATTGATTCATCCCCCCCCCTCTCAGTCATTGTACCTATAGAAATATCCAAAACTACTATCAAGGCCAAGAACAAAACCAAATCCATAACTAAGACCATAAACCTTACTAGCTTCAATTCCAACTCAATACAAAAACAATGAAAGACTAAAGGCCTATAAATACAAAAAGAATGTTATTGGTAATAGAGTCACTAAATCACATCATGTACAAATGGTGCAAACACTAACTATCCATTTACCTCTACCCATTCAAAAATTGTTAATTTAATTCATTTAGCCAATACCTCCACAAAAAAAGCCATTAAATCAAGCCTAATTTCAAGCACCTCCTCTAAGAATAATATTGCCCATTAAGAGAGAATTTAGTGACCTCAAGGAGCCTATTGAGTTTATATTCCATAAATTTATCTAGGAAAAATTAATAGTTTGCCTTTGGTAACATCATTTCCTAAAGGGATTCATTTTCTTGATTGGTATAAAGAGCATGAATTTTGTGAGTACCATCATGTCAAGGGACATTATAAACATTGATGTATATAGATAATGCATCTAATTGATAATATGATTGATAGTAAAGAGATACAATGAGATATCCATGATCCTAAGACTAATCCTAAATTGGGCATCTATCAAAATCCATTTCCTAAACATAATGAAAACTAATAATAGCACCAACATTAACAACAATAGTGGCAAAGAAAACCACTGTAACATTAATAAAAATAATGTCAACCAAATGGTCAGAACCAAGGGAAAACTATTGAAATAAACCAAGGAGGCTATCATACCATTACATATGCCTATAATAATATTGTAGGACATATCTTAGGTGTTCATGTTTCCACATTTCCTATTAAGCCCCAATCAAATACCAATAGACCAAAACCTTTACCTAATAATGCCTATCATCCAAATAATACCTACCAATCTCCTTATTTTGATAATCTTTATTTAGATCATTTTAGTGTCCATACTCAACATCATCAAAGAATTACCATTCAAGGCCCTATTACCTCACTAGCCAATTATTGAAGACCTATACTAGATATAGATTACATAATCATAACTTGATAAGTCAAGATTACCATCAAAGTACCATATAAAAATTCCATGAATGAGCCCATTCATACCTCCATGCATATCAAAAGAAATCCAATTGCCAAAATTGAAGGGAAAAGCTATGACATTATGGAGAAACTACAAAATAAACCTACACAAATATCCATCATGGATATTTGTGCACATCCAATGTCCAAAAGAACATATTTAATGAATACTTAAACCAATCCCTCATACCTAATGACATCATGTTAAATAAATTTCAATCCATGGTAGGACATTTGGCCCTTGGACAATGAATTATCTTTTACCAAAGTGACATGTCATCCTTAATCCCATTTCATAATAACCCATTGTAAATCAAGGTCCATATAACTTGACATATTGTTAAACAAATCCTTGTAGATAATGCTTTAGGCATGAACATTATGTCTCTAAATTTGGTAAAGTATATGGGATACACATTGACTGATCTTTAGCTAGATACTATTATCATCAAGGCATATGATAACTAGGAACAAGAGTCATAATGTACTATCATCTTTCCATTGGTCATTAGGAATTTTAAAAACTAAACTTTATGCCATTTTATTGACTTAGAGTTATCATACAACTTTCTCTTGGGATGATACTAGATTCATCAAATTAGGGCCATACCTTCCATGCTACATCAATGTATTAAATTTACCCATTTAGGGATGGAAGCGACACTACCAATTGATCTCTAGCCTTACCAATATTGTAAATGTCTTGAGGTGGAGTAAAAAACCTATACTTATCATTTTTTATTGAATCCTATGCCTAAATATGATAGAGAAAAGACTAATAAATCCAAAGCCATTAAATCAAGACCTAAAGTCAATTATATTAACTTTTAGGGCTTAACTTCTACCTCATCTACACCTCCACTATAAATTTTTGACCACTTTTACATATCTGACAAAGGTATAAGAGAATACAATACTCATGACTCCTTCAACATTTGTAAGTTGATGTAGAACCCAAAATTATATGGGATACCAAAAGATAAGACTACTCATATGGAGTGGTATACTAAAGGAAAATATCTTATCAAACCCATTGTTTTCAAACTAGCCTCTAGCCTAGAATAAGACCTTTTATCCAACGATGATTTATGGATTTATACTGGTGATTTAGGTAACTATTACCAAAGAACTAAGTATCTTATCCCTAATCATATTATGGGTAATCAAGATTATGAAGGTATATGCCAAGGTATACATTACAAAGGAATAATTGATCTAGTCTAAATGACCAAGTTTAAAAGATCACATGATATTTGATATAAACCTCTTAAGGTGACACCTCATACCTTATTTGACTTCATACACCATTGACTAGTGAATATAATGCTGATAGTGACACAAGGTCTTATTATAACATCTATGATGAACTTCCCAACATGAATTTATTTAACCCTTATGCTTTTTTTATCATTAATCCTATGTATCATCCTTCACCACTTACCATTTATCACCCATAATTTATAGACTAGGACCAATAAGAATCAATAATTCTAGTAGATGAGTTTGAGAATGATGAGGCCATTTTTTACTATATAGGATTGATGGATCATATTCCTCTAGGAGATCACAAATATGTATTTTATATCAAATTGGGTCCTACTACCTATTTCAGAGAGTTGGTGAACTTATCTGACCAAAAGCAATAAGAAAATTACACATTGAGGTCTAAAAGTGAAAACCTCTTTGAGGTACTTTATACTAGAGTAAAAGTAAATAAAAATGTAAGTATCTTGGTGAAAACCTATATTAGGAACCATTAGACAGGGATATTCACCCCTTTTTGCATGAATCAAATGAGACCACTAGTATAAGGCTTATTTATAGGTCTGAAATCAACATTGAAGACTAACAAAATTTTGATAAAATTATATAAGAGTGCCCCAAAGTATTTGTTACATGGTTATTATCACCATTAGGTGATTTTGACTCATCTTGTTTGGGAGAATTGGATAAGCTAGTCTAGTTATAGGACTTTAACATTGCCAAAAAATTTACCTCCTTACCAACTATTTTAGAAGATGGTTCCTCACTCCTTGTGGAATACACTTTCAAGGTTAACATTGGGACTCCAAAGGACCCAAAATGGATCAAACTAGGCACATCCCTCACTTAGAAGGAACATAAAGTCTTTATGTCCATTCTGAGGGAGTTTATTGATATATTTGCATAGGCTTATCTAGATATGCTAGGTTTGGACCCTACCTTGGTTTTATACCATCTTATTATATATATTGATGTCAAACCAATTAAGTATAAGATATAAAAATTGCATCAACATATTATTATTTTAGTCCATAAAGATTTGGATAAACTCTTAGACATGAGATGCATTTGACCAATTCATTATTTATAATGGGTATATAACATTATATAGGTGAGAAAGAAGATAAAAGGAATAAGACTGTACACTGATTTCTAAGATATTAACAAAGGCTACCCAAAGGATGAACTTCCTCTACCAAATATTGAGATGATTATTGATTATATGACTAGATATGAATGTTTTCCCTTATGGATGGATTTTTAGGATATAACCAAATAAGAATTACATTAGAATGCCAATGAAAAATAACAATCACCACTCTATGGGGAACATTTTGTTACTAGGTGATTGCAGGATCTACTTACCAATGAACCATGACAATGATTTTTGATGACATGATGTAAGATATTGTATAAGACTATGTTGATGACATCCTAGGTAAATATAAGACTTGTGTCAACCATCCATTTATTTGGACTCAATATTGCAAGATCTACTTACCAATGAGCCATGACAATGATTTTCCATGATATGATGCAAGATATTTTATAGTACTATGTTGATGACATCTTAGGTAAATATAAGACCTGTGTCAACCATCCATCCATTATATGGAAAATATTTAAGAGATTTCAAGAGTACAAAGTTAGGCTCAACCCTAACAAGTGTGTATTGGGTGTAACTTTTGGAAAAAAATTAGGCTTCACTATCTCTCATAAGGGCATTGAAATTGATCCATCCAAAGTTTGAGAAATTATAAAAATATCTCCACCATCTACCTTGAATAAATTTCATAGTTTGTTGGGAAAGATAAATCAATATGATGATTCATATCACAACTAGCTAATAAACTCCATCCTTTTACACATTTGTTAAAGAATGGCATTACTATTGCCTATTTTTGGTCCACATACCAAGATTGTGCCTAGATGGATCAAGTTACTAATGGATGAGTAGATGAATATATGTTATAAATGGAATGAGTGGACTAAAGAGATCATGCATCTTACAAATCTTTTGAAATACTTTAAGCTCACTTAAAGTTTAGTTTGTCCATTTTAAAGGTATAAGTTTACAGGGCAAACAAAAATATCCAAGCAAGTCTCCATGGTGGTCATAACATTAAAGATCATAAAGTAAGTTTTTCATAGCCCTCAAGAGTTTATTAAAACCTTGAAAGGTTTATAAAATGATGAATTGGGCAAGTTTAAAAACTAGATCATCACCAGAATGTCATCTAGAAAAGGAATTGACCAGTTCACTTATGTATTTTATAAGTCCACTTAGAAAGCATCACTATCTAAAACATTATATCACCATGGAAATATTCATACCAAGAACATATCCTATAAGTTTCATTCATGCACAAGGTTTTCATCTAAAAATCTATGTGTTTAAAATAGACTTGTGACATAGGACATTCACGTAAGAGTCAAGTTTGAGCTTCACAAAATGACTATTTGGATTTAAAAAGACCTTAAAAGGTTTAAATTTGAGAAATATATAATGGTATATATAATATCCCATTATAATAAGCAAGATCTAATGGTTTTCACTAGGGTCATATGAGTCAAAAGGTCCTTGGGTTAAAGCCCTTTGAAGAGATACAAGTTGAGCAAGATATAATGATGTATATGTATCGAGTAGAGATCCAATGGTGTGAGTCAAATTAACAAAGAGTTAGTTTAATGTAGATTAATCATCAATGCTTAATTATACCAATGATCCAATGGTGCATAGGAACTAACATGAAAGTGGACCTAGATAGATCAAAGGCTCACGTTGTTTTATACATTTTGATCCAACAATGTGAGTGAAAGTCAACATGTGAAAGGATCTTCATGGTAGGAAATCAATGGACCACGTTCATTCATACTAAGGAGATTAATAGTGCACAATAGGTAAAAAGGTTAAAATATGATAGTGAGGATTTGTGAAGCTAATACGAGTAAAGATAAGAAAGATTAATTTGAATGGTCTAAATAATATTTGATGGACAAAGTTGAACCAGGAGTAAAACCCAAAAACATTTTTTGATGAAAGAAAATAAGGTCTTTTAGGGTCATTCCACCAACATTAATTTTCATTAAAATACCATTAAAAGTCCACATCCATGAATTAAGGTATAAATAACATAAAATGGGCACCATTGAAGCTAAATATAGACCTCTAGTTGAAAGATTTGTTGCATATGGGATTCATTTTGTGACTATGATCACCATTATTTAAAGGACACCTATATATTATGAAGTCCTCAATTTCTATAGATGCTAAAAGGAAAAAATAGGTCTTATATACCTAAAGAGATTAGAAGCAGAAATATGTAGTTTATAGATCTACATTGGCATACATAGATACAAGAAAACTAATAAAGGAGATTGGTTTTTCATTTATAGAAAAGATCTAGTCCAAATTTGATTAAGGGTAGATATCCATGATCATAAAGAAGCTCCTCATCCTTTAACATGGCCAAATTTTTGACAAACATCCACCTAAATACACAAAGCCATGCTTTTGTCAGACCCATGAACATGAAAGTTTTGTCTTCAGTGAGAGATGAGGTGAAGGATCAAAGAAAAAGATCAATTTGTTGAAAGTTTTAGATAGGAGAATTCAATGCATCCTCATAGCCTTTGGGGTAAGCCATGAGTAGTGTCCTAATTTATCAAAAGGTGGTAAGGCATTCATTAGAGTAAAATTTGGTAGATCAAGTTTAATTAATGACCTAATGTGGTATGTTCCCTTTCTGATGACGTGCTCCCATTTGGTTTTCTCTCTCTCCCTTCTCTTATATATCCTAGTCTCATTCCCTTTATGAGGGTTCTTAGCTCTTAGAATTTTTCATTCTTTTTTTGGGACAAGGATACTCATTGAGACTCTTGAAAAAGTTTACCTATTTGATATGGTTAAAATATATCAAAATATTATAAGAACTCCCTTTTAAAGTATTAAAATCAACTCTTTGCCTATCTCTTATCTTCATTTGGTGTCTAGTAATCTTGTGTATGGTAAATTTGTGAAGGAGAGTCTTCATATTATGCTAACCTTGTGCTTACTTATTTGAAGGTGTTTTAAAGCTAACTTGTAGGTCTAGATCAGTGTTTTACTTTAAACCTCTTCTATGAAATATTTATGCAATTAGTGAGATTATGAGATTGTATGAGCTATAGTTGTCTTATCTTAATCTAAGATCAGTTCAAACATGTATGAGTGTCCATTTTAACTTTGGTGCATCACCTTTTAGCCTTATTATGATCCCTTAAACCTTTTATAACTCTTTTATCAATGATTTGTATTAGTTTAGGTGAGCATCAAGAGGAAGTTGACCTTCTCCAGAGGTCCAACCCCATTATAGGTGACCCAGAGCTTGGGGCTATTCTCATTATGTATCTAAATTGGAAAGAGCTTGAATAAATCTCTCAAAGGGTGCATATTGAGCTTACAATAGTTTATATCATGCCCAATGAGATTACAGTCCAAGGAATATTGATCATAGTTGATGCTAGCTTGATCAAATTTGTATTAGTTAAGCTCCCATACAATAACATCTGGTGACTCCAAAAGGAACACTCAACATTTTGACAGAAAAGCAGTAACATCATCTCATGCCAAAGGTGAAAATAAGGTCATATTCAAGAGGTATACCCTTTGAATTTGTTAAACTACCTTTAAATTTAACAAAAATATTAAGGTTTGCCAATACACATCCATATTACAGAACATTTTATCCTAAGTCATTTTTAAATCCTACCCCTACAAGAGGACCTTTAATAAATCCTTTTATAGCTATGGAAACCCTTAGACCTCTTCCTTTTATAGATTTTAATGGCCAAATCACTATATACCTTGATCAATATGATCCTATCTAAGTTGTAACCCTTAAAAGTGTCCCCTATTATGTTAGAAACCAAGCTACAACACCTTTTAAACACCTCATAGACATAGACAATTTTTTCAATTTACATAATGTCACTAAGGAAAATATAGCTATTAGGTTATTAGCTACTTATTTCAAAGGAAAGGCCCTAAATTGGTACAAAGGCCTTGTTGCTAATTATATTCAAACATGGGACCAATTAGGTTATGCCTTGTGTAAAATATTTTAGGACAAAAGTGACCATTTGTCACTTGTAGAGAAATCAATTACCATTAAGAGAGATCCTCATGAAGTCATGAAAGACTTCACCACAAGGTTCCAAAAAGCATGGGATAGAATTCTAGTTTTAGTTAGGTCAACCCCTAACTTTTCCTTTATATATTATTTGAAATCTTTAAATAGTTACATAACATTGATGATCCAATCTATGTCATGAAATATACTTGCAGACACTTATATGGTGGTCATCAAATCATAAAATTATCTAGTTCAAGATGGAAAGCTTACACCTAGACCACCAATGCCCTTATTACCTAAAATTATAGCACCTTCTATTGTTATCCCTCTACTTGATGTCACTCTTCCTAGGCTAAAAATTGTTGTAATACCTACACCAAAATAATAAAAAGCTTTGACTAGTGGACCCATTTATTCCCAAGAGAAAAATAAATTTCAAGAGATGAAAAGCATGTTTTAATCCTTGGGAAATAAGCTAATGAATGTTAAAAGGTATAAGGATTTCAATAGGAATTATCAAGGTTCATATCAATCTCATAAATAATATTTTAAAGCACATAGGCCACCATACAAAGGGAATTATTAAGGCCAAGGCCAAGGTCAAAACCAAGGATACTGTCAACATGGCTACAATAGGAAAAAGAACTATAATCCTAATGTTTCAAGCACTTCCAACACCTTGTCCATGTTAAAAATAATGTTGATTAAGAAGTTGAGGGTATCATGCCTTGGAATCAATATTTTAGGCAATCCAATATTATAACCACTAATTTCACCCAAGCATTTAATGATCAATGCTAACAAGCTACTAATTTTGGGTACAACTAAACTCTTATTTACCAACACATAGAGGTAGCTATGATGACCAAGCCAAAGGAATCTAAATAAGGTAAAAGTAATGATCAAGGATTAGGCCATTTAAGTGATAAAATGATTAACTATGAACAATAAGAGTGTTATAGACTCAATCAATAGGTTATCTCCGACTAGGGATACATTCTAGTCATTGTAAATACCAAATTAAAAAAAAGGAACATGGATGGTAACAAGGAACCAACCAATGATCCTCCTACCATTAAACCTTCAAGATCAAATCTAGTTAGAATTACTATTATTCAGAAGGTCCCAATAGTTCCAAGGGGTTAGAGTCAGGGAAATCTCTTGGTCCCCAAAAAATGATAAGCTCAAGGTAAAGTTGTGGCCCCTAAAGCATAAACAAAGGTTGGTGGTTCACCCATAAATATTGTGGAGAAAATTAAAAGGTCCAATGTGAGTGTGTCAATGTGTGACATATTATCTATGCTTGGTTAGGAAGATATCCTTAAATAAAGACTATCAAAGATCAATGTCATAGACAAGCCACCAAGCAAGGAGAATGTGGTCCTTACCAATGTAGCCAAAGGACCAAATGAAAGGCAATTAGGTAATATGGTTAAACCTCCTCTGTTCTATGTTTTAGTGATTATTGGAAACTATGTAGTGCACAATTGATTAGTGGAAAGTGGGGCTAGTACCTCAATTATTGCAAAGTACATAACTAATTAGCTTGGTCTAAAATATGAACCCCAATTAAAAGGATTATTACAACTAGATGGTTCTTCTACCAAGCCATCTAGCATAATAAAAGACCTCAACTTGACCCTACATGTGTGTCTTAGTGTCTTAGTGGTTCAGTATGTATTGATCCTTGATGTTCCTATTTACTTTGTATTATGCCTATATATGGAGTTTACAATAAAGATTAAATGTCACCTTACAATAAATTGGTATATGGCATTCAAAACAAGATATGGGGCTAAAATTTTAATCAAAGTTGAATCTATTGCACAATTACATATAGAACCATATGGAACAAATAATATCAACATCAATTGCACCATCATTTATGAGGATGAATTGCAATGGGGTAGGAGCTAAAAACTCATCCTGAAGAGATACTAGACATGTTATTGGATGAACTATGGAATGATAGCTAGTTGGTGGACCCCTTAGAAGGTGTTAAATAAAGGGACTTTGGTGTTTATTATTTACCTCAAGAAATCTAGTCCATGTTATCTCTCATGAGGCCTTAAGAAGATCCTAGTAGTCTATGGAAATTATTAATTGATGGCTCAAGGAGCAAGTATGGAGTGGGTGAAGGTGTTATGTTAATTTCCCCTTTAAATGACAAGTACTTATCTTCATATAGTTAATAATTCAACTACTCCTACAATGAAATATAATATAAGGGTTTCATCCATAGCCTTCAATGGGATAGTAAGAGAGGGATTAAGTAATTTCAAGTCTACAGGTATAATGAATTGGTATTGTACCAATTTATAGGCTATAATGTCACTAAGAACCCCCAAATGAAGTCCTACAAACATAATGTATGGAACCTAATTTATGTCTTTGAGGCCTTCAACATCTAATTAGTGCCAAGGGGCCAAAATGAACATGCTGACACACTAACAACTATGGGGGATAATTTTGATATCCCTAATGAATTGAAATGGGCTAAGGTGCAAACACATGTCAAAGTGGTAATCAGGTCATTAGTGACAAATAATGAAGCTCATTGGTAGGTCTTTGAAAATGACCAACAAATTGCATGTTCTTTGTAGTAGGAAGCAAAGTTATCCTCCATTAACCAAGGTAAGTTTTAACATTAGTATTAGGAGTAAATTGTTCAGTTAAGGTCTAATAAGCTTCCTAAAGGGCTAGTCACCCTATAAGGTCTCTTTCATGAAGGGGACCATATGAGGAAGGATAAATTAATCATGTCAACTAATGAAGAGAACTAAGAGATTTTTCTTATCTTTGAGGATAAGCTCCTTAATCTTGGAAAGGTAAGCACTAAATCTAAAAGGCATGATTTTATAGAGCTTTGTAAGGAATATGCAGACATATTTACCCTAAAATATGGAGACTTAAGGGGATTTGATCCTAAATTAGCCCAACACACTATAGAAATAAAGGCTAATGTAAAGCTTATTAGGTAGAATCAGAGGCCCATAAATCCCAAAATGAAGAGATCATGAGGAAGGAATTGACTAATTTGATTGAATCGAAGATCATCTTTCTAATTGAGCACTCTTCATGGGTAGCTAATCTAGTACCTATTAAAAATAATAATGGGGAGATCAGACTATGTGTAGAATTTAGGGATATTAATAGGGTCTCCTTAAAGGATCACTATCCCTTGTCATCCATGGAATAGCTCCTTCAAATATTTATTGGTTTAGAATGCTTCTCTTTCTTTGATGGGTATTTAGGTTATAACCAAGTTCTAGTGAGATAAGAATATCAACAAATTACTACCTTCACCACTAAGTGGGGCACATTTGCTTAATAGAAAATGCCTTTTGGATTATCCAATGTTGGGGAAACCTTTCAAAGAGAAATAGACATGGACTTCTAAGGAATGATAAATCAAATGGTACTAGTCTACTTAGATGACATCACAATTTTTTCCAAAAAAAACCATTGAGCACATGGACAATCTAAGGTTTATATTCCAAAGATGTAGAGAGTATGGGATCTCTTTAAACCCTAAGGAATGTGTGTTCTCTATTTATGAAGGTAAGTTTTTGGGTCACATTATTTAAAAATAAGGACTATCCATTGACCCTAATATGGTAAGTGATATCTTAGCCTTATTCTTACCAAAGAACAAGAAGGGAATCTAGAGCTTCCTTGGGAAGATTAACTTTATGAGGAGGTTCATACCTAGTTTTGTAAACCTAGTCAAACCTATCATCACCATGCTAAAGAAGAGCCAAGTGTTTTCTTGGTCATATGAAGGCATAAAAAAAGTCCATCAAGTAGGCCATTGCCCAAGAACCCTCACTCTTGAATCTTGAATTCTCCAAGGAATTCATCTTGTATTCTTTTCTAACATTGACAACATATCAACTATGATTATGTAGAATAATGGTAAAGGAATGGAGAAGCCAATTAACGTTTTTAGTAAAGGGTTAGAAGGATACAAGGTGAGGTAGACTTTCATTGAGAAACAAGTTATTGAAACTTTGATAAGCCTCAATAAGTTTTTGCCCATAATCTCCAATAATAGGATCCATCTTATGGTGTCTCATCCTAAATTTAGGAACTTCCTCCTTAGCAAAGATTTTAATGAGAAGAGATTAGGCTAGATCACCAAGGTCATGAAATATGATCTAGAGATCAAGATCACTAAGCTAGTTAGAGGTAAGGGATTGTGTGAGAACATGGTAGATAAACTCTAAGAAGATAAAAAATTTATCTTGGTAACCTAAGATAACTCATAGGTAAGTGCACCTCCACTTCAAAAGAGCTAGGTTCAAGATATGGCTCACTTTTTGATAATGGGATAATGCCCCCAAGGTTTGGATAGATCTAAAAGAAGGTCTTTTAGGATTCAGTATATACCTTATGCATTAGTTGATGTTATTTTTATAAAGGACCTAAATGGGGTACTCCTTAGGTGTATAGATGATGATCAATTTTTTTGGAGAAGCTTCATGATGGACATGTAGAAAGCCATTTTCCAACTAGAACCACAACAATAAATGTAATGAGGGCCACTTATTACTATCCCAATCTTTTCAAATATGCTCATTCATGGGTTATAAACTGATATAAGTGTGCTCTCTTTGTATGAAAGAAAAATTAGTAGCCATTCCACTCAATCCAATCGAGGTAGAGAAACCCTTCATGTAATGGGAGTTATATTTCATAGGGATGATCAATCAGCCATCAAGTGTATGTAATAAATGGGTTATTAGTGTATCTTAATACTTCACAAAGTGGATGGAATACATTTCTTTGAAGGAGGATAATGAAAGTGTAGTTCTAGATTTCTATGATAGCATTCTGACCAAGTTTGGTGTCCCATCCACCATAATTTTAGATAATGCAATGGCATTCCTTAGTATTAATAAAAGTGAGTGGGATCTAAAAAAATTCATCTACCTCATCACCTATTCCAACTACTATCCTCAAGAAAAGTGTTTGGTAGAATCTACAAGCAAGAACCTGCTAAGGATCATTAATGAGACCATGGAATAAAATTAGAGAGCATGACACACCAAGCTAAGTATTACCTTATGGGTTGATAAAGTGATGCCCAAAAATACCATTAGAAATTATCCATATGTATTTGTGTATGTAAAGGAAGCCAAGTTGTTCATTTCTCACTTTAGTTGATGGAGGATGAGCCCATAAATGTGATGATGATATAACTCATGGAGCTAGATGAAACAAGGGACCCTACTATGAAAACTTTGGAGTCACATCAAGCTCATGTCAAAAAATCCTTTAATAAGAGATCTATATAAAGGATCTTCAAGTAAGGTGACCTAGTACTCAAGTGGGACTCAAATAAGGACAAATTAGGAAACCATACCAAGTTGATAGCTTGTGGAGTGGTCCTTATTTGATACATGGATGAAAATAACATATTTCTTTTCATCTTGTCCAACTAGGTGGAGAGGTATTACCCATTAAAATAAATGGAATTCCTTTGAATCCTTATTATTATAATCATTGAACCCATTATAACATATTTTACATGTTAGAGTGGTCTTTTATGATTTCCTCTAAGTGATTTGTGCACTTTTGTTTTTGTTATGTATTTATTTTCCAATAAGTGTGCTGGAATTTTTTTTAATATATTTATTTTGATCTTGTTGCTTTAAGAAATTTTCTAAATAAGGATATCCTTGTGTTATCTTCATGATCATTTGAGAGAATATTTGGGAATCCATATGCCCAATGGACTAGATTCTCAAGCATAGTAGGTATGCTTCCATACAAGTCACCAAAGATGTTGGCCATTTTTGGCCCATGTACCAAGCTTGTGCCCAGATGGACTAGGTTGCTAATGGATGAGTATATGAATATATTTTATAGATGGAGTGAGTAGAACAAAGAGATAATGTAGCCTGTAAATCTCTTAAAACATTTTAAGTTCACTTAAATTATAGTTTGTCAATTTTTAAGGGACAAATTTATAACTAAAGAAAAAGATACAAGAAAGTTCCATGGTGGTAATAACATTTAGAAGCATACAATAGGTTTTTCATAGGCCTCAGGAGTTCATTAAAACCTTGAAATATTGAGCAAAGGATGAATCAGACAAGTTTAAAGATTAGACCATCACCAAGACATCATCCAAAAAAGGAATGAACTAGTTCACTTATGTATTTAATAAGTCCTCTCAGAAAGCATTATGATCCAAAAGCTTACAATGCCATAAAATATTCATACCAATATTATATCCTATAAGTTTCATCCCAATGTGAGATTTCTATCTCAAAATCTAAGTGTTCAATGATAGACTTGTGACATAAGATGTTAATGCAAGTGTCATGTTTTAGCTTCATAAAATGACCGTTTGGATTAAAAAACTCCTTAAAATGTTTAAATTTGAGAAAGATATAATATTATATTTAATATAACACTCTAAAAATTAATATCTAATGATTCACATTGGGTTTAAATGAGTCAAAATGTCCTTAGGTTAAATCCCTTTAAAGAGCTACATGTTGAGCGAAATCTAATGGTGCAGATGTAAAGATCAGAGAACCAGTGACATGAGGCAAATTGACAAAGAGGTGGGTCCAAAATAGATCAATGATCAATGCTTAATAATAACAATTATCTAGATGTACATAGGAACTGGAAATAAAGTAGGACCAAATAGATTGAATGCTCACATTGCTTCATACATTATGATCCAATAGTGCAAGTGAAAGTCAACCTGTCAAAAAGGATCTTCATGGTAGGAAATCAATGGATCATATTCATTCATACCAAGGATATCAATGGTGTGCAATAGGTCAAAAAATTTAAATATTATAGTGAGGATATATGAAACTAATATGAGTAAAGATATGATGGAGCAATTTGATTGGCCTAAGCAATATTTGATGGACAAAGTCGAACCAAGAGTTGAACTGAGAACCAATTTTTGATGAAAGAAAACAAGGTCTTATAGGGTTATCCTACCACCATTAAACTTCATTAGAACACCATTAAAATGCCATAACCATTTATTTATGTATAAATAACATAAAAGGTGCACCATTGAAGCTAAATGTAGACCTCTAGTTTTAAGGTGTGTGGCATACAGGGTTCATTTTATGACTGTGTTTGCCATTCTTTTAAGGAGACCTATATATGATGAATTCCTAGGTTTTTATAGATTATAAAAGGAAAAAATACATCTTATATACCCAATAGAGATCAAGAGCAAAGCTATACAATCTATTAGTTTGTATCAACATATGTGGCTATAGGAAAACCAATATAGGAAATTAGTTTTCCATCTATAAAAAAGATCTAGTCTAGATTTGATCAACGGTAGATATTTGTGATCATGAAGAAGCTCCTCATCATTTAGCATGTCCATATTCTCCATAAATAGATACCTAAATATATAAATCCATGTTTCTATCAAATCCATGATCATGAAATTTTTTTCTTCAGTGAGAGATGGCATGAAGGATCAAAGAAAAGGATCTAGTGGTTGAAAGTTGTAGATATGAGCATTCAATGTATCTTCAGAGCTTGTGTGGACTTTCTCATTTTGTAAGCCATGAATAGTGTTATGATTGATCAAAAAGGTGGAAAGGCAATCATTGGAATAAAATTTGGTATCTCAAGTTCAATTAATGACCCATGGTGGTGTGTTCCCTTTCTGATGATGTGCTCTCACTTGGTTTTCTCTCTTTCCCTTCTCTTATATATCCTAGTCTTATTCCCTTTATGAGGGTTATTAGCTCTTAGAAAATTTAATTCTTTTCTAGGAAAAGGATACTCATTGAGACTCTTACAAAAAAATTCTAAATTAATATGGTTAAATACTATCAAAATATTGTAATAATTACTTTTTCATCTAATAAAATCAATTCTTTTCCTATCTCTTAATTTCAATCAGTGCTTAGTATGCTTTTGTATGGTAAATTTGTGAAGGAGAGTCTTCCTAGTTTATTGACCTTATACTTGCCTCTTTTAAGGTGTTTTCAAGATAGCTTATAGGTCTAGATTAGTTTTCTACTTTTATCCTCTTCTATGAAATATTTATGCAATTAGTGAGATTGTGTGAGTATGAGTTGTCTTATGTTGATCTAGTGTGGGTTCAAGCTTGTATGAGTGTCCATTTTAGCTTTGTTACATAAAATTTTAGCCTTATTATGAGCCCTTAAACCCTTTATAACTCTTTTCTTAGTGATTTTTATTAATTTAACTAAGCATCAAGAGGAAGTCATCCTTCTCCATAGGTCCAACCCCATTATAGGTGACCCACATCTTGGGGTTGTTCCCATTTTGTAACTCAATTAGAGGGATCCTAAATAACTCTCTCCAAGGGTAAAAATTGAGTATACAATAATTAATTTAACATGGAATGGATATTTTCATAAAGTATTTAACCATCTCAAGGAATATCTAGCCAATCCACCTATTTTATTACCACCTATGTCAAATAAGCCATTGTTACTTTACATGTAAGTGACTAAAAATTTCATGGGGGAATTTTTCAAAAAACATGATGAAAAGGGAAAAGAACATTTCATCTACTTCCTAAACCAAACATTGGTTACATATGAACACAATTATATGCTAATTAATAAATCATGTTTAGCTATGGGTTTCATAGGCTAAATGTTTCATCACTATATGTTGAATACTAAGACCATTGTTATTTCCAAAGTAGATCCACTCAAGTAGCCACTTTAAAAAACATCTTTACATGGCCACATGGAAAAGTGGATCATGATTTTAAGTGAATTTGATATCAAATACGTTAATAAAAAATCTACTAATGGACATGTAATCATAGATAAGTTTACAAAAGCTACTCTTCTTGATACTCAAACTCTTCTATTTAGTTTTCCATATGAATCTATCATGACCACAATAGAAGTATAAACACCTCCCAAGGTAGAATAATGGTAAATGTACTTTTATGGTTCTTTCATAGTATGTGGGTCAGGTGCCGAAATAATGTTTATAATGTTGTAAGGGGATATTATTCCTAAGTCATTTCATATTTGGTTTTCCATGTACTAATACTATGGATAATTACAAATCACTCATCATAGGGTTTCACAAAGAAATATAGTGGAACATGCAACATTTATTTGTTCACAGTGATTCACAACTTATAATTAATCAAATCAAAGACCAATGCTATATGAAATATGGGAAGTTGTTACTATATAAATACATGGTTGACACTCTTAAGCAATAAATTACCAAAATTTAGTTTGAAATCACACCTATATCCAATAATAGAACAACTAATTCCATGAATACTATTGGTTCCATGATTTAGTTCATGAACAAAGCAAGGGACTATCAATTTCTTATGGGATATCTCCTAGCACCAATGAACAAATAAGTAGTCATAAATATGGTCTGTGATATTATTGGTCCCATGTCCACTTGGTATTTTGACATGCATGCCTACCTTAAGACCAAATCATTCCTCTAGACCTTTCCCATAATAAATAAAAAGCCTTTATCCATAAAGCCTCCCATTATACCTTACTGGGACCTACCTTGTATCCTAGAAGATATGATGGAACTCTTCTTCATTGTTTATCTTTGGTAGAATATAGATTATCATTGATGGAAGTTCACAAAGGAGTGTGTGGAGACCAAACTAGTGGGACCATCCTTGCCAAAAAAATGGGTGGAGTCCAATCTCCTCACTTACATGATTGATAAACAAATATATAAATTAAAACTTAGCCATCTCATTTATTACTATGGTATAAATTTTGACATTATATATAATAATAATGAATCATTTAAAAATAAATATGTGAAAACACTTTATGCTCAATACCATATCAAACAACACTTTTCCACCACCTATTACCTACAAGGTAATAGTCAGACTAAGGCATCAAAAGAAACCATTTCCAATATTTTGAAGAAGGTTATCAATGATGTAGGTCATGATTGGCACTTTTAGTTATTTAATTCCCTCCTAGAATACCATACCAATTTCTGTACTCCAACAAGAGCTACCCCATATTCCCTTATTTATGGCACTAAGGCCATTCACCCTATTGAGATCAAATTGTCTTCTCTCCATATTTCACTATAGCACACCATTAATGATGAGGACTATAGAGTCGCTCATTTGTAAGAGATAGACTTACTAGATGGAAATCTCATGGTTACCTTGAATAACCTTTGAGCTTACCAAAATATATTATGAGGCTAATACAATTATCATGTTAAATATTTAGAATTCAATCTTGGTGACCTTTTACTAAAATAAAACCAGAAGCATGTCAATGTTCAGATAAATAAGAATGGAAAGTTTCAACCAAACTGGTTAGGACCTTATGTTGTTATTTCTAACTATTATTCTTGATCATGCAAGATTGTGATGCTATAAGGAGATGAGATTCATGAAATGATGAACATAATGAACCATAAACATTTTTATTCTTGAGGTACTTGAATTATTATCTATGAGGATCATTTAAGTTATGCCAAAATATACAATTATTATTCATACCATACCTTATACCTTTCCCACCATACCTTAGCATATTTATATCTAATTAGTTTCACCTAACCCTATCACTTTTGGCCTTATTTCAAATTTGTTTATACTTTAGGCATGTTCATTGGTTGATTTCAGATGCATTCCTAGAAATTCAATCAAATTCAAACTTTTTAATGCCAATATATGAGAGTGGTCTTCCTAATTGCATCCTTTATTTAGTGTTACATTATATTACCTCATGTTAATAATTATAACCAACTATGGGAAAATTAATATAATCAATCCTTGCCATTGTTTCATAATTATAACCGCCTTTGGGAAAATTAGGAATAACCACTTTACCATGAATTATCACATCAAGTTTTCATTATTGTGTCATATCTTTCCATTTGCCTATAGCTAAACTTGTTGGTAATTAGTTAGATTCCTCCAATGTAGGTAGACATATAATGACTTGAGGTCCCTATGGGACTATGTAGGCAATTCTCAATTTATATTGAGTTAACTCAGTCAACCCTTTTCTATGATATAGCTATTTTGGGAGAATTTTTAATCCATGCTCTCATCATTTTGTGAGTTAGGCGATTTTTTATTTCATAATAATCCATTGAATTAAGATACCAAAAATCCCAAAATATGGGAAGCATTCATAACAATTACTCTAATGTAAGGCATAACTATAGTGCCTTGAGGTCTATTTGGACTATGTTAACAATGCTTAGTGTTTTTTGAGGTCAACTCAATACCTTTGTTTGAATGTTCTTGCCATTTTGTGAATAATATAAGTTTAAACACTCTCACCATTTTATGAGCATTTTAAGCCTTGCTCTCACTATTTTTCAAGTTGGACCATAATATGTCTCATAATTATCCATTCAGTTGAGATGCCTAGAAATTTTTAAAAACATTTTAAGCACTTTAAAACCCCTAAATATTTAAAAAGACCTAAGAAAATCCTTAAAATCACAAAATCATGAAAAAAGGTTGAGAATTTCCATGAAATATATAAATTCATCAAATTTTACTATGATGGACCATCTTACCTTTCGAACTTCATTTATATATCACTTTTCCCTTTTCTTCCCATTTATGGAAGAACTATATCAATTTGAGGTCCATACAGATTATGTAGGCAACACTTGGATACATGGGGTATCTTGGTTTCACTCTAATGTGACCACTTCTTTGGCTTAAGGATTTTGGGTCTTATAGCTATTTCAAAATTAATCACTTTTCATTTAGTTTCTTGATCCTTATTATTTTCTTAGGCTCTCACCATTTTACATGTAGCCTTTGTCAATGATCTTGCCATTTTAAGAGCAATTGTTTTTTGAATTCCCTCACATTTTTGTGAGCAACCTCAACCAACACTCTAATTATTTTGTAAGTAATATTAAACAAACATATCACCATTTTTTTGAATTCTCTCACTATTCTCACTATGAGTAATTTCCATTTGAATTCTCTCACTATTTTTTGAGCAACCTCTATTTCAATGCTCTCATCAAAATTGTGAGATCATTTTGATTCCAAGCCATAGATGTAGTACACATTATGAATTATCAATTTATTTAATTAGTGGATACTCATATTTTATATTTTAGTGTGGTTTTATCCTAAACCATAATCTTGTGCTTCCATGATTTTTTTATTTTGATGTTTGCATGACTGTGAACATAACCCCACTTTTTCCTTACAAACTTGCCATTTTACAAAACCATTCATATATTCCTACATGATCAACCTATTTTCACTATTATTAATTTTATTATCCATTATCTTTAAAGAACTACAATTGGCATAAATTTTAGATTAGACCTCATGTCCATGGAACTATGTAGGCAACATCCACTTACCTAGTGCATCTACAATCCACTCAGCTACCCCTTCCTATTTACTCTATTCCCCCCATTTTTTTTTTTATGTCATTGTACCCTATGGATTAGGGGAAATTTTTGTCATCTCACATTTTCCATTTTTTTTACCCATGTTGTTACTACCTATCTTAGGGGCAACCCTATCACCAAGCATAACACCTCTATTACACATGCATGAACACTTTATTTTCTTATAGTTTATTTTTTACTAACATTTTTACTAACATTATTTATATATCATCATTTGTTTATCTTAGTTTGTTTATTTACCTTTGTGTGTTTTAGAATAGTTTTGTTTATTGAACTCTTCTTTGACTTAATATTATTTGTTTATTTTTTTTATATAGTTTATTTGTGTCATTTATTATTGTTTTTTTTAGTTTTTATTTTGTTTGTATAGTTTGTTTATTTGTTGCTTGTTTAGTTAGTTAGTTTGTGTTTGTTTATTTTTATATCTATTGGTTTATTTATTTTATTTTATTTATTTCTTTAGTTATTGTTTATTTATGTTTAATTATTTGTTTCCTTTGTTTTCCTTCCTCAATTTCCGTAGGTCTATTACATTTTATTTGCATTTAAGTGTTGATTATCCATATCTTGTACTTTGGTTATATATAGTTCTACACTTAGTTTATTTATTTTAGATTTACACTTGGGATTTGATTGTTCAAATCATATTAATTGGTTGTTTATATTTACATCTGTAATATGTTTTCTATGCTTAGGATACATATTGTTATTATAATTTTTTATAACTATGATAAATAATATCACAAGCTACAAAAAACATCAATCCAATAAAGACTCTTAATTATTGTAGTGGGAAATACTTCTATGAGATCACAACCAACCAAATACCAAACATAGCTTAAAATAATGAGTAAAAATCATATCAACATGATTTATTATGTGCTAATGCAAATGTTCATCTTTGAGTAATGATACACATAAATCATTAATTAGATAATAAATAGAGCATCATGTCATATACATGGTAAAGTAATAAATGAATAGAGAATATATGTTTAAAATTATAATAAAAATCTATAATGCTTAACATTCAAAACATTTCAAAATCTTAAATATTATAAATGACTTACAATCTCCTAGAGAGATATAAAGGACCAAAATTGAAAAACATTTATCCTACCTTGAACCTTGTCAATAATCCTTGATCTGTTGTACTAGGGTAAATCCATTATTGGTTCCAATCCATTCCACTAACATTGGGGGTGTGACCTTCCATTTACATGTATCTTTACTTATGGGCCCCATATAATTTGTGATTTTAGGTTAAGTATATTTTTAGATGTGACCTTCCCTTGACATGTATCCTTGGCTAGGGGCACCATCCAATTCACACTTTTAGGCCAAACTCATAACCTTTTCCATACTAGGGTAAAACCAAAACATGCAACTTTTATTAGGATATCTTACCCCCACATGTGATTTCATTTCATATAGCCTTGATGGGGGCACCATCCATTTATCATTCCATTGAGTTTTTACATATAGATATTAACTTGGTTAATAATATGATGCTTTTTTTGCTTTTATTTTCTATCTTTGTGTGTGTTTATTTTCTTAGTTATTTTTTGTTTGATTTCTTGTTTATTTTCTTTCAATTTTGTGACTTGAATTAGTGTATATGTGTTTATTTTTTGATTCTTTGTTAATTATACTTTATTTTATCCATATTAATATGTCAACATTATCAACATGGATTTTATCATTGGTGTGTTATTTTCAATTATCTATTGGATCGAGAGTTAGTCTTTATGTACATTATGGATAGGTAATTATGGTGTTTTATATCATGGTACATATTTTCAAGTGCTACAAAAATAATAATTCCAATGTGCTATGCCCTTAACCTATAGCATGTTTAGGGATATGTGTGTTTAACTTATGGCTTACATACCTTCATATTATCTTGTTGCATTTCTTGATGTTCTTATTATGCTCAGCATATGGAATAACCATGGATAAGTAGAGTATATATAAGAGTTAGTGGTTAGTCTTTTATCATAATATTGTGAATTCTATTCTTCTTTCATTATTATGGAGGTTTCCCCTTTCAAGTGGTTCAATCATAATATTCAATTATTATTCTATTTCACCAATTTTTGTTGTGGATCATCTTATTATGCTCTAAATTATATGATATATAATTCTATTATTGAATATAATATAAGTAATTTATTTAAAAGTGGTTTAGAGATTTTATTTGGACAAGTTTTTAAGGAATTTATTTTTCAAATCTAACGCCTTGAGCACTAGAAGGTTGAAAAACATAACCTGTGATCTAGGAAAAATTGAATTTTTTTGTCATCTCAACCACTAGAAAATAACCCTCCACCACTTCAATTTGGTTTTCCTCCTCCAAACAATATCAACATCAATCTTATCCCTAAGCTAATGTTACCAAAAGTGGAATTGCATAAGTTTGATGGTAATGATCCATTCACTTAGGTCACACAAATTGAATATTTATCTAATCTACATCAAACTTCATGTTTGTAAAAAGTTGTTATAGCCTATCTATATATCTAAGCCATTTATTTGGTATCATTTGTTGTTTTCTCAAAATAAAAATAAGGGTGTTCCAATTTTATGGTTGATATTTTTTGAGTTATATCTCCACTATCAAAAAAATGTCTTTAAAAATTACTTTAGTTAGCCACCTAAATTATGTTAGACTGGGAATATAAAGGATTACATTAATCAGTTTCAAATTCTCTCCTTATGTGTGTTAGACATCACTAAGAAAAAATTTATTTTCCTATTTTTGGGTGCCCTTAAAGATAACATCTAATTAGAAGTTTTCATGTTTCATTCCAATAAATTATTTGAGGCCATACCAAGGGCACAAATGGCTTAGGATAAAGAGATGATAAAACAAAGACCTTTCACCAATGTTTGTGAACACACCTTCCCAACACCATCATTTATGTAGCCTACCAGATAGACACCTCAAAAAGTGGAAATAAATCACACAAAAGGTTTATATTTTGGATGTGATATAAAATGGAGTAAAGGACATCGATGTATTGAAAAGAAATTATTTTACATTGACGGTGCTAATAAGGAAGAAGAGGATGTAGAGGTTTCAAGGGAAGGTTTAGAAGAACCTAAGCATGAAGTTTCTCAACCTACTATTTCCTCTCATGTACTTTTTGGAATTATTACTAGTCAAAATCTTATGGTGGTAGGTTTCCTAAAGAAATAGAAGGTGATTGTGTTAATTGAATCTAGGAGTACACATGATTTCATCAATTATAAGTTGCCTACTTGTTTGAATTATTTAATTTACCTAGCTCTAGAATTTTAGGTCATGATTTCAGATGGTGTTATAATCAACTATTATATAAAATTTCATATCAATAATCTTGTTATAGGAGACTACTTGTTAGATTACCATATGCTTGTTATGCCTATGAGAGGAGCCAACATTATTTTAAGAGTGTAGTGGCTCACCACTTTAGTCACTATTGAGATGAATTTTTAAGAACTATTCATGAGGTTTGATTTAAAAGGAAGGACCTTTGAAATTTGTGGATTATGGGCTAAATCTCAACAACTAGTTAGTTCCCATCAGATGATGAAGATTCTTATAAAAGATGTAGATGTATTTTGGGCATACGTATTTTCCATAGAGGTTCAACTAGCTAAGGATTATACAAATATTGATTTTTAAACTGTTTTGGATGACAATTATATTATTTTTTGTGACATTCCAAAAAGACTTCCTCCATGTTGTTTGCATGATCATACCATCAAGCTCATTCTAGGAAGTACACCACCCAACATATGACACTATACGTATCCATATGCCCAAAATAGTGAAACTAAAAATATGGTATAATAAATGTTGGAGGAAAGAATCATCTATCATAATAAAAGTGAATATTCCTCATTAGTACTTATGTTATGGAATAAGGATGATAGTTGGAGGATGTGCCTAGACTATAGAGAACTTAAAAATTACACCATCAAAGATAAGTTTCCAATTCAAATAATTGATGATTTGATAGAATAATTACACAGTGATATTTATTTTACCAAATTAAACCTTTGATATGGATATCATCAAATTCACTTCCATAATGAATACATACCTAAAACAACTTTTAGAACTCATGAAGGCCATTATGAATTTATGGTCATTCCTTTTGTACCTAAAATACACTATCTACATTTCAGAGTATTACTGATACTATTTTATGCCATTTTTGAGAAATTTTGTATTAGTTATTTTTAATAATATCCTCATCTACATCAAAAATTGGTAATATTATTTGAAGCATGTGAAATAGGTACTTTAAGTTTTGGAACAACATCAGCTTTATGCCAAACCTGCCAATTATACTTTTGGTGTCTAAGAGGTGGATTAATTAGGTAATATTATTTCACATTAATGAGTGAAATTTTATCCTAAAAAAATCCAAGTGATGATGGAGTGTTAGGTTTCCAAGACCCTCAATAACCGCTAAGGATTTATGGGGATAACTAGTTACTATCACAAGTTTGTCAAAAATCATGGTAGCATTATAGCCCCACTCACATCTTGTTAAAGAAAGACTCCTTCGACTAGATTGATTCATCTACCAGGGCATTTGAATAATTTAAAATGGCTACGTGCATTACTCTATTTTTTTCTACTCCTATTTTAAAATTTTTTTTTTGTGGAGTATGATGCATCAGGATATGGCATGGGGGTTATACTCATACAAGAAGGCAAACCACTAGAATTTAAAATTATCCAACTAAAGGGAGAAATAGGATCAAACCAATCTATGAGAAATATATTATGCATGTAATGAAGCAATGGAAACCTTTTCTAATGGGTCATCACTTTAAGGTCAAGACTAATAATGATAGTGTCAAATATTTTTTGGAACAATAGTTGTCATTTAAAAACTAATAAAAATGGGTAACTAAAATGTTAGGATATGATTGTTAAATAGCGTATAAGAAATAAAAATACAAATTGGTTTCAAATTCCCTCTCTTAATGGGATGAATAAATTGAGGCATTTTTATTCTTCATGACCATGTGGAGGTAAACTGGCTAGAGGAAGCATGTTCAAAATCAGAGAATGATAATGATACTAAGGATTTGATTCACAATCTTTAGCAAGGTTATATTGAATCTAAAAAAATTACATATAAGGGGTGTACATTATGGTATAAGTATATATTATACATTTTTAAGCATTCTCTCCTCAAACATTAAATTCATCAGTAACTTCATGCCCTTCACTTGGAGGTCACTCCATATTTTTGAAAACATATAATAGAATCAAGCAAGATTTGTTTTGGGAAGCACTCAAAGGGGATGTCCATAAATATGTTATTGAATGCATGGTATGACAAAAAAATAAATGTGAAACCATTAATACCATAGGTATTTTTAGCCTTAATGTATCCCTATCTAGCATTGGGAAGATGTTTCCATGGATTTCATTACGTGGTTACCATGGTCTAAAGGTAAAAATGTTATCATGTTAGTTCTGGATTGACTCACGAAGTATGCTCATTTTTTATCTTATCACACCCATTTATTATTTTTATAGTATCTTTTACTTTTCTCAATATAGTTCAAAAATTACATGGTACTCTAAAGATCATTATAAGTGATTGAGATCCAATATTTATTAGTAATTTTTGGACTAAATTATTTACATGTTTGGGCACCTAGTTAACTCATGTCTCATCCTATCATCTTAAATATGATGGATAAATAGATGTAGTAAACAAATGTATGGAAGGGTATCTTCATTGTTTTGTTTCTGATAAATAGAATAAATGGGTTCATTGGTAGCCACTGTCTTAATGCTGGTATAACACTTATTTTCACACTTCTTCCAAGATGTTTCCTTTTGTGTCATTGTATAGGTATCATCACCCATCCATCACTTCATATTTTACCATGCATCCCAAGGTTTGAGTTGTTGATAAACACATTCTGCATCAATAAGAGGTACTAGTCAATCTATGACACTATTTAATAATGGCACAAAATCAAATGAAGTAACAAGCAGATGAAAACTATAGTGAGAAGAATTTTAACATAGGTGACTGGGTCTTTCAAAATTTTCATCCATATAATTATATGTATTTGAAGTAACAAAAAAATGATAGTAAGATATCACCTAGGTATTATGTCTCTTATCATATCTTTTAAAAAATTGGTAATACAACTTTCAAGGTAGGATTACCCCTATCCACTCAGATATGTATGGTATTCCATGTATCTTTCTTGAAGAAAGTAATTGAAAAAATATTTTTCACTTATAATGAGTTACCTAAATTAGATGAAGAAGGTTGAGTCATTCTATAACCTGAAGAGATCTTTCACATGTGCACTAAGTAACTATGTACTAGCATGATTAAGGAGTACTTGATCAATGGAAGAATCTACATTCTAAAGATGCAACATTAGAGGATGAAAGATTCCTATAGTAACATTTTGGTTTAATTCAATGTTTAGAATAACATTATTTTGAATGGGATGGGAATGTTACATCCTTAACCTATAGTGTGTCTAGGGACATGTATGGTTGACTTGTGGATTACATACCTTCATATTATCTTGTTGTATTTATCTATGTTCTTAGTATGGTCAACTAATAAAATAACCATGGATAAGTATATCATATATAGGAGGCAGTGGTTAGTGTTTAATCATCATATTATGAATTATATTCTTATTTAATTTTTGTGTATATTTTCCCCTCAAAGTGGCTCAGTCATAATATTCAAGTATTCTACTTTTCACCAATTGTCATTTTGGATCTATTTATTTTGCACTTAATTCTATTATTGTGAATCATCTAAGTAATTTCCTTAATAAAGGGACCTATAAATCTATACAATGGGTAGTACTTATCTAAGATAAGAAACTTGGCATATACCAAACCTCACCCCAAATGTATAGTAATTAAACCACAAATGAATTGTAATCCCTGCTAGTTAGGAAATGCATCTTCATACTAGCAGGTAACTCAAATTCATACCTATTCTCCATACTAATTCACTATTAATATGTTATTATAGGTTAATTACATGATATTTATTTGACCCATTATAAAACATTTATAGTTATTACCTACTTTTTTATTAACTAATCTCATTGACCATTATGTTTGTATTGACACTAATAAGGATAAGCATTTCCACATTAGTAGGTACAACCAAATAATTCACATTGATAAATTATTACTATTCTATTCTATTCCTCATTCCATTTTGTCCATCTTCTAGGTGAACTACATTGGCTTGAGGTCTATTTGGACTATTTAGGTAGTGTTTGGATATATGATGTATCTCAGGTCAGCTCAACTATCATTATTATTCCAACCCCATTATTGTCTTCCAATCACCTTTTTCATCACTTTTCCATCCTCATGTGCCTGGTTATTTATGTCTCATTTAGTCTTTAAAAATTCATTAGACAATCATATATACATTTATGTTTGCTCAAATTTAATCTGTGTGACATGTTATATCCTTGATTTATTTTTACTAATATGCCTTACTAGGGCACAACCAATTCATCACAATGAAATATGAAATACTAGGTAAAAATAATTATTCAATACAGGTTGTTATAATCATTATAAATACCTTTCAGAAAATCATTATTTTAACCCATCCACCCTAATGGGGCACATGCCTATATCACTAATTATAACTACTTTTGGGAAAATTAGTGTCAACCTTTTTTATTGATTATAATCACCTTTAGGTAAATAAACACTTTTAATAAACACATGCAAAAATTAGCTCAATTAGATTAATCTCATACATGGGTTAATTTATTTCTTCTTACTTCTTTTTGAGGGACCATCCATCAATCATATGTGTCATCCACTCCTTCGAGGGAGTATCATAGGCTCCCCAAAATTTATTTAGAGAATCATTCCTCAATCATTATATTATTTTTATTCTTAACATATTTTTCATTCTTTTAAAATACATTACATTTCATGTGTCTTTAAATACATTATCAAATAGGGGCAAACTATAAACACTCAAATTTTATCACTTTTATGTCTAAACTAAGTACAAGATTGATTTCTATAAAATGATGTAATTTTATCCTAGAAGTCACTATATTTCATAATTTCATCTACTTAATGGATATAATTTTCCAAAAACATGTCAAGTCTTACTTTTTAGGTTATTACCCTATATGTACCAATAACCTATCTTGGATTCAAATCTAGTTAAATTGTGACATAGCAAATTAACATTCTTGGCTTGTTGATCTATTAATACAAAATACTAAAAATAATTACCAAATTACAAAAACCCTAATCAAGGTTAATTAAAAATAAATTTCAATTAGATACATGATTAATAATTCCAAGTTGACTTAGGGAACTGCGTTTTACAAATAATTATTGTTTCAATAAAGATGAGGTCAAAGTCAAGAAAGTTAATAATATTTTTTATTAATTTATAAAGTCTAAGAAAATGAGAGTCACAACCTCATAAATATAATCGGAGTTGTAATGGTTATACATATCTTCTATGAGTCATCAATTCTTCATAATTGTTTTGACCCAACCTAGGGTTAACCTAAACTCAACCTAGGTTACTTTTAGATTCAAACAAGATTAAAAATAAACCTAACCTACATAGGGTTAGAGTTATTTCTAAGACCTATAAATACAAGTGCACTCACTATACCGAAACAAGATTTTGTCTGTAAGGATATTCAACAATAATTCCTTCAAGTAGCCATAAAAGTAACATTATAATTTAAATTTGATATCAATTTTCACACCAAGCTAAGAAAATAAATGTAGATCTAATGTGTCCATTAGACAAGAAGGATAATGCATTGATAAAATTCTCTAATTCCATAGAATGATCAAGAACATCTTTTGTGCCAACAAGTGAACACTAATTTTGACAAGGGAGGTAACATTGTTGTATGTTTTTATCTCTTATTTTTAATTTAATTCATTGTGTTAATCTCCCCCTAGTATTTAGGAAAGATTGTTTAGTTTAATTTAATTATTATAATTTAATTCTCTTGAGTTTCACTAAAAATGAACTAATGACCTTTGTGTGCTCTTTAGACTCCTAAGCTACACTCTGTGCTCATGTGTTTATAAGAATAACTACATAATGACTAGAAATGTTATATGTAATAAGTAGATTATATGTCTCATAATTATCATTTGATTATATCACCATTATATGTATAAATTATTTGAGATCCATGATGAAGAAGACTTGTAGAAATAGGTCATTACCATCATCATTCTCCAAATATGAACTCTCATAGAGGGAAGTTAGGTACCCTATTATAAGATGAGAATTAGGACATCTTCATTCATGTGACTACACAATTGATAAAATACACAGATTAAAGAGGTGAAAATAGGTAGAACAAGATTTGGTTGAATATTTATTAGATTGTTTTAAAAAGAAAGCATATTATAGATGCCATACCACTCTTATAACTATGGCTAATTTATGGTGGTTTCACAATGAGTTATGTAATCCATAAAACCCAAAACATTAGTGGTACCCACATTATAATAAATGGAAATGGTCATGAATAATCCATGATTTAAACAAAATGTTGGGTTTTAATAAGAACCATGAATCCACTTGCAATAATAATAAGATATCAATACAAATAATCATGCATAAGTTTTAAATGTTTATACATAATACACGATGAATAAATAGTTCATTATTATACACCACTAGATTATAGTTCTAAAGGTTATGATAAAATATTTTCATGATTAAAAAATTATGTTACAAGCTTTAGTAGAGGTGGAAACGGGATGTAATATAGACATAAGGTGTGCCCATATGAACATGTGTCCATATGCCTACAATAATTACTCATATATAAATGTCTAAATATGATAAATAAGAACTGTCATATATACATATAACTTCATTACCACACATGTTGATGTGGAAGGTATTCTTGTATAAAAATATCTTGTATCAACCTTTTCACCTTTTATTCAAAATCAACCCATAGAATGTATTCATATGAAAATGCTTATGTCCACCCTTTAATAGATATGACTTGTATCAATTTCCATAGATGAATTGAATAATTTTTTTCAAGTATCAATTGGGAAAAATCAACCTATAGTAGTTTATATGGGTTACCCATAGACTATTTTTCATACACTTTTTGGAAAACAACCTACATTAGTTTCTACATGTTACAGGCTATTTTTCATACAGCTATCATTAAAGAAAAATAACATCCAAATTTTTTAGTTATGAAAAATCATAAATGAGATTATAAGGAATAAAGTCATGCAATTTTTGATCCTACAACTACATGTGATAAAATGTGATCTATAATAAAACTAGCACACATGAAGATTCCATAATTTATATTTCTACATAGAACAAGTTGACAATAGTTCAATCAACACATTTTCAATGCAATTTAGGTATAGATTAATTTAAAGAAAAACTATTATGGTGAAGAATTTTATGGTTATAGAAGAGGAATAATATGTTTGGATTTATGGGGATTCCCCTTAACCCCACTGATGGATACCACACCTAGACCTCCATTTGAAAATTATAAAACCAAATAATAAATTAATAGGGGGATAAATTGATAAAAAAATGTTGTTTTTAATGTTTTACTCATGGATGTATTTCAAATCTATTTATCATATAACATTTTTGTAACCACATATATATTTTATCCCCAAAATTTAGCATAGCATCATACTTCAAGATGTGTAAAATAGAAGGTGCATGTTATATGATAGAAAGCAAGAAGGATTTGTCTAAATTCTAGAAAAAGAGAAGGTTTCACAAAGGTAAGTAGTACAATATTTTTTAATAATTTATTTACTTGATTTTTTTAAATATGAAGCTATGTTTGGATGTTAATATGCTTGGTAAAATGAGTACAACATACACAATGAGTCACTAGCTACAAATGAGACTCAATAAAAAGAAGCTCAAAGAGGACCTTGGCAACCAATATAAATAAGTCCATGTATTCCTCTAGGATATTTAATATTTAATTCTTGTTATGTTTTCTATAATTTTTATAAATTTCATGTTTATAATTCCATCCCACCTCTATCTTAACTTTGGACAAATCATTATGAACAACCACATTTCCAATGGTTGAGGTTTCAATGCCACTTAAGGAAACCACCATTGTAATAATTAGAATAAAAAATATTTAGTTTTAATAGAACCCACATCCACTATAGGATTTTTTATATAAATACCTTATAAACCAACCCAACTTTCCCCCAAAACATCTAAATTTTTTACCACCAACCTACACATAACCCAATACCAGTCCACCTGATTTGAAATAATAAATTGACATTACCACCCACTAAATTACATACACATATGGGGATTTTAGTATGCCCACCTAAATTAATAATAATAATTAAACCCATCCAAGGAGGTTTATGATGCCATAATAAACATACCATTACCAATAATGAGCCAATCCTTAACCAACATGCATTCACTAGTAAGATTGTATTATCTTTCTACATTTTCCTTTTTACAAATGATCAAATCATGCAAGTAAATAACCTTAGTAAACACTTGAAATTTTACATAAACTAAAATAATTAAATTATTTTATATATATCTAATTATATAGATGAAATCTTAGATCTATGCTTGAAGATGACCAAAATAAGATAGAAGATTTTTGAACTATCCAAGCAATTAGATAGATTATTGATATTTTATTATGTAACATGGTTTTTATCATATACTCTAAATCAGTCATCACTATACACATTAAATTTCATCATCAATTATATTATTAAGAGAAATCATAATCAATAAAAAAATGGAATAACAATAGCTTTGAGGCCTTTACCATAACCCTTCTCTCTTCCAAATGTTGGATCAACCAACTATCAAACATGAAGAGGTTATAAAAGGTTTTATTAGAGTAATGGATTCATGGGAATAACTTATATCTTTCATGATACTATAGTTCAAATTCCACTTGTGTAGGTAACGAATAATATTTTTATAAAACTTGGTTTACCAATAACTTATCATTTATTTTCTCTTAACAATAGTTCTTATAACTCAGATATTGTTATGCTCATCCATAGATTTGAATCCATTCTGTCACATGGTATATATATTGGATATAATTATTGTTATAATTTAATATTTTAATTTTATTTTCTAGTATTAATCATGTTTAATTTTTTAAGTATAAATCTACTAACCTATAACAACTACATGATTTTTTGTAACAATTATGAGCTATCCTATATAAACTATTACTTCCTAAAACTTGCATGTAGCAACTCAAGTAACTTGATGAAAATTATTTTCAAAAGTTTATATGGATTAAATATGAATTAATTCAAAACATTGAATAAGATTTAATTAACACAATTGATGCATCTATTATTTATATATAAAATAATATGGTTATTGAAAAACTTAAATTTAAATGTTTTACTCATCTTGTATTAGAAACAAAACCTTCCATATAGTTATAAATCATAGGAAATGACCAATATTATATTTTAATAGTTCACACCATTGATGAAAAGATAACCTTATGATAACCAAACATAAACACTGTTGGCTATATATTTTACATGAAGTCAAAATTACCTATGCAATCATGGGATTAAATCCCCTTCATTTAAAGGTGAAGCTCTCATGTTTTTTATTTATCTACTCTTATTTACTATCTGTCTAGAACTATTTATAATATATATAAATTAAATGTAAATTGCTTTGTTTTGGGGGTATTACTTTAATCACTTCATTCATGAACCATAACAAAGAGATTCTATAGGAAGTAAGTAGCTAGCTTTGAGAATTTAGAGAGAGAATAAGAGGATAAGAAAAGATTTACATTATTTTATATAATAGAAGCTGCATTTCATAACAGGCAGCTTTAGCAGAGTCTATTGTATCTATGCAAGTAGACAAACATTTAAAAATGATAAATTTTTAGTTAATGATTTAAGAAAACTATGAATTCAATTTAGATCTAAGGATTACACAAAGTCTACCATTTTATCTTCATAGAACACATGAAATGATTCCCTTGGACACAAAGTTCTTTAGAAAATCTAATTGTCTTCCTATTCAAATCCATCATAATTCATACAAGAAAATTTAATTATCTCAAACTCAATGTTTTGGATTTCTTAAACTACTTGTATAATTTTCTATATTTTCTTCTTTACCAAAATTTATCGTCCTCTGGTAGCACGTAGGCTAGCATTCATAATTATACAATATCAAAAACTAGAATCCCAATAAGAGTCAAATTATTCAATTTATAGGTGATGCACTAAAACTAGAGACAGTTAAGTAACTGTTGATGATTAGAATTATTCTACTTCCAACACCAATAATGGGAAGTCTTAGGAATGTGGGACTTGCGACCTGAAATGACCTCTAGATTTTAAAGAAGCTGGCTCTTCTTTATCTCAAAAGTATTGTAGGAACAATGATAGAAATTAAATAGAAACACTAATGCAACGAAAGAAAAAATAACTATGGCAATGTGTCTAAATTTAATTTGATCCTTAATATTATGCATAGTGAATCTATATTTAGGATTCAATTACATTAAAGAGCAAACAATGCATGATCAATGTAAAAGATGAAAACAATAGAATCAAAGGCTCACAACTTACACTATTTTGTAGTAACATAGAAAATATCAACAATGGCACAGAACTCAATCTTCTTATTAATTTTTTTGCCACATAAAAGGCACAAAGACATGCACAATTATAGAAACTTTATAACTCAAGAAAATATAACCAAGGCAAATGATATTTCTAGTCATAGCAAGAAAGTCTAAAACTTCTTGATAACAAGCTCTCCTAGAAAATTCTCTCTATCTTATGATCCCTTTATGATTCCTACACCCATATTTATAACATCAGACTAGCTCTATATTTCTTACACATTCCCAACCCAATGGTCTAATTGAACTCTAACTGAATTGGAAGTGCTTAACAAAAGATATCTTTTAGATCTCTAATGTTGGCCTCTCTACAAGTTCATTGGCTGAATTAGACACACGTGACACTTTTCACTAAAAAAATAGGCAAGGATTCTCAATGTGCTCTACTTACTCTACTTGAGAACCATCTCATTATTCAGGAGGTACCATAAAATGACACTTGACAACTTCTATGGCACTTACAAAAGACACACGACACTTTCTACTGCACTATACTCTTTACTATGTCTTTATATCAGGAGTGCAAAATTTTTGACATCTGTCATAGTCCACTACTCTAAAATGTTATCAACTTAGAGAAAAAGGGACCCACAACACTTCTTACTTGAGTAGCTTCGAAAGGGGAATAGAGATAGGTGTCACTTTTTGTGTATCTATAACAAATGACATGTGGTAGCTTCTACTACTTTTAGATACCTTTTGAGAGTCCTAAAGAATATGACACATGGTAGTCTCTATAGGGATCTAGCTATATTATAGAAACATTCAGGACTCATTTTAGATTCATACGGATGAAGATACTTGGCTGCTTCTATGGCACTTACATAAACAAAACCTGGGGCCCACCATAATCTTTACTTAACAATGAAACAAAATGAAGAAACTGTGGATGTTGACACTTGTGGGTCTCTATTGAGCTTTATCTAGGGACACACAACACCTTCTTCTACTTTTAGAAAAACATATTGAAACCTTTTGCAGTTGCCACTTGGTGCCATCCACGTGCACTGAGAAAAGCTTTAGCCAAAAAAATCTTTTGACACTCATAAGAAACTTGAAACATGGATGCTGACACTTGTCGCATTCTACTAGATTTTAATGGGACACATGGCACATTCATCATAACTTATATAAATTATAAAATGTGTCCTCGCTGATGACACTTGGCAACTTCCACTCGACTTTGATACTTAGACAAAATTTAGGCAAAAATGAAACTCACACCCATGCTCTGTGTTAAAACTTCACTACCTTGAAATTGAAATGTGCAGGGACAAAACTTGGAGCACGCAACTAAAACTCAAAAAATAAAATGTATAGTATTTTACTCTATAGTTCTTGGTGACCCTAAGGACTTTTGATCCTGGTCAAAAAAGAATCCACAATATATCGCATGATCAAATGTGGCAAAAATCATAACTTTAGTAAGGCCATCTGATAAATAGACCACTGAACATTAGATAATCCCTATTTATTTTGCAATTCATGGAAGGCTAAATCAAGGTTGATGATATCCTTGTGTGAAAAAATTTACCAAATATGAACTATAGCCTTCAATTGAAATTCAAGCTGGGACATGGGAATTAAGACAGCCTCCACTTTTGGTACTGATGAATCATCTATTAAACATTAGAAAATTGACTGATCATTTTGCCTGGCCAATAACAAAGGTTTACTCTCATTAACCATCAATACAATGTTGCTATTAGGAAAAGGAGAGGGAAGACCCAATTACACTAGATCTTCAATATGTTGCTTCATGTCTTTGATTCCCTCTTTCACCACATCTAGAAGTTCTTTGAAGTTAATTGATATGGAGTTGCAACTGATAACTTTGTTCACCTTTTTTTGCATCAATCATTCTATCACTAATCCCTGCTATAGATAATGTTCCATTAGTTGCATCATAAAGATTTTGTAGTAGCATTTGAGAATCAAACACTCTCAAAGAGACAATGGATAGAGTGGATTCAACTAAAGTCTCTACCTTTTCACACAAATTCTATGCATGTAGTAGAAAGGTTAGAGAGGGTTTGAGCTAAGTAATCTCCTTAGATTCTTTTCCATATTGATACATAAAGCTCCTTAACCAGATTCAAAACTCCAACATTATTTGGCCTATTAGCCAACTCAAGTTTTAATTGTTCTATTATTTGTTGCTCATCTTGAAGTTGGGCCTATATGGCAATAGTATTATTTTTCTCATTTAGTAGCTTCTATTGAAACTGAGTAACCTATTACAGGTTTTCCTCACATTTTTCTTGTAATGTTGCCTTTTCCCACCTTAAGGCTATCACTGCAGCTTTCTCCTATATCAGCTCTTCTTTCAAAGAATCATTTTGGCCTTGAATAGCATGTTGAGTCTAAAAAGAAACAATATCTTACAGATTTTTGTTGAGACTCTCTATTTCGTTATTCTTGGTTTTAATCTATGTAGTCAAACTACTACAGTTTGCTTTCTCTTGAGCTAAATCAACCTCCACCTTCTGTAGCTTCTTTGATACTTTCAAATAATTAGTAGCTACTATAAAAGTGGATTCATTCAAAAACTCAACCCTATCTTATGGTCTAAAAAGTGACATATCTATAGCCACTACATTCATTATATAATCTTTAGGCTGCATCTACTCATTTGGCTTGACTACATTAGGTGACAAATGGGTCACCATTAGTTGTTGCTAGATTCGGTCAAATTGTGACCTCATATGTGTTGTAGCCAAGGATTTATTATCTTTCATCCTCTTTTTCTCCATCTATGCTTCTCTAGACTTCTTAGTAGTATCTTCTTGAGTTTAAAAGGTAGAAGGAAAGGTAATGTGCCCACCCACAAAAGGATAACCCTATGGCAAGCCATAGGGAATAGCCAAATATTGGCTAGAGGGAATCTGAGGAGGTAATCTCTTTGGGATAGAGGGGGAAAAATGAGGCAATGATATGGCCTAAGTATGAATAGGTGGGGAAAAATGAGAAATGGGCATAATAGAGGTGGTAGGGGATATTATTTAGATAGATAGGATTGTCACCCTTATAGAAGAAGAGAGAGATTGATAAGAAGAAGGAGAAACATGTACCTGAGGAGTAACTGATGTAATTAGTGGTTGGTGCTATGAGGGTTATACCTCCTCCTTTGAATTAGGCTGAAGATTTAGCCTCTTATGTTTCCTTAGAATTTCTTCTTCTTGATGTGCTTCCTTCTCTTTAACATTTACCACTGCTGCTAGTGGTGATTTTACAAAACTAGGAACCCCAAAGGTTGATACTGATGGGGAAGCTCTGAGTGGTGAGGATACCACACTCTTTTATTTTTCAATTACACTAAGAGATTGGGGCCAAATAGTTACAATGATCGTAGATGAGGCCTACATCATATGAGTAGACTCTACTCTGGCTTCTGACTCTCCACCCTATGTCTATAGTTTGCTTGTATTAGGGCTAGAGATAGGAGATAGATGACATTCATCCTAGATTTCTTCCCATTTTTCATCTGAATCTACGTTTCCAAAAGAGTGAGTTGTCTCACAAATATCTTGCCTATACTTCCAATAGGCTTCTATTTTCTTAGATTTCTAGTCTTTGTTCTTTAATGCCCTTCTTAAACCAGAAGTCATTCTGATTTTAGGATCAAAATCCTTTTGCTTAACATAAAAAGTCTCCCATGGCCTAGCTTCTTGAAGGGGCAAATTTGTTAATTCCACATATAAATTAGGAATATCTTCCTAAGGGTTTCTTCTATTTTCCCAAAAAGGATAGCCCTCATGCAAAATTCTAGTAGTGACCTTATTATTCTTAACCTATGAAGTTATGAAACCGTTTGGGTCATATCCCCATTTATCTTCAATTAGAAATAAACCCAGGAAGGCTAGCTTTCTTAGGAACATGTGCTTAGCATCTCTAACTTCTAGGGCCATGTTGTTCTTTACCCATGAAATATCATACATTTTCTTGTTTTTCTTCCCAGTGCCATATTCATTATCTACCATAGACACTTGCCAGGTGACTTCTAAGAATGCTAACCTAAGGGTCAAAATCTTAGGTAGCAACACTAGTTCTCCACTAAAACCATGGACTCTAATAATAGTATGATGGGATCCAAAAAAGTAATCACAAGGAATAGTGTAATTTGTCATAAGGCTTGAGACACTTGGAGTCAATCTATTTTTGACCGGCTCTAGGCTTAGATGACAAAAAGTAGGGGCAACAAAAAATTTCCAAAATTCATATGGATCACTTGTTTTAGACAAGATATGTGTCCATGCAGACACAAGAATGGTCCTATTATGACCAAATCTTGGGCCATACATATCTAGATGAATGTATTAGGAAAAGATGCTAGAGTTTTGATACAACGTGAGGTGAAATAAATAAGAAGAATACCTACAAACCCCTTTAGACTTGAAATGGGTGAGTTGGTCGACCATTGTATATGCAATCTACTAAGAGAAATTTAGCTGATACTATTGAGATTTATCAATGGTTTTCAATATGATTAGAATGGCCATTTGTTCTTCATAGATAGTCATATCTTCTTTCACTCCAAAAATGAATGCCATCATAGATAGTGCCTCTTGACTAACCTATGCAAATTGTGCCTTCCTATTGGTAGCACTGGTACAGTGGTATCATCTTCCCCTAATTACAACTCTGATCTCAAAAACCTCAATTGATTATTTACATTTGCCCACATTTTTTGCATCTTCGCAATGGTTGGAAACGTTACTGTCTTGTCATGATACAGGGCCAACATGTCCCTGATGGCCTTTGGTGTAATTTGTACCATGAATGGACCCTATTTTATGGTATTTTAGGGTGCATGTAGGACAATGAATTTTTCCAGTTGGGAAGTTCATATCCTCATTGTGAATGTTTCATATTATCCAGCATTGGCCCTCTAAATACATCTTTGATGCGCTCCTTCTCTTAGAGGTTTGCTATATTTTTGAAGGATTGGGTCCATGATTCTATTTTCAAAATCTTTCACCTTTAATGGGTCATTTGCATAACCAACTTTAGGGACTCTAGTTCACAGATAGGTCTTTAAGGGTTGTGTAGGGGTTGAAGCATATGATTTACTTATGAGAAGCTTATCAATAGATTCATAAATACTAGACCCTTGTTGTGAAGACTGTTCCTCCTCCATATCTATATCTATACTTGGAAATAGTGAACTTATGTATAGGGATGGATTTTTGCAATAGGGAAAGCACTTTCACTAAATAGGTTTTGCTATGAATTGAAATTTATAGATAACAGGGATTTTCAAGTAGACAAAGGAATGTTTGAGACACTATTAAGCTTTAATGCTTGTTATGGGGTATTTAATGACCCATCAAGTCTCAAAAATGGCATTAAATCTAGATAACCATTAGTAAATCTTATTGAATCTTTGTGGGATAGCAAGTTAGACACGTCATGAGAGTGGCTGCTTAAAGGTACCTTGGGGAATTTTGGAGACTTGAGAGAGATTTGCATGAATTTTAAAATTTTTGAAAAGACTCTGAGCTGTGGCCACGTATTCAAAGAATACTTATTAAAAGAAAGAGTGTGAAAGAAAAATGGAAAAATAGAGCAAAAAGGAAAGGGAAACTATCTTACTATAATACAGCTAACCAAGTATATTTGCCTCCCTCCTGGATCAAAAGGAAATTTTCTAAAATATCCTTCATGGCAAGGAGACTTATGGTGCTAGACAAGTGGTTCAATGGGATGGAGCTCTGGTGACTTGCTCTTATTGTTTACCACCTTGATTGGCCTGCATCTGAGTGGATCAGACTCAAACATGCTTCCAACATATACGTACTCTTCTTGTTCTTTAAAGCTTATTGAATATTGGTTCTTCATGCTGGCATGTCTCATCAAAAAATCAATGGCTATTGGCTCATCACCATTAGCCCTTTGATATACATCATTGATTGGCTTATCTCATTCTACCTCATGCTCAAGTTCCATTGCATTATCATCCTCCTTGATGACTTCAAAAATATCATCTTCAGATTCACCAACCTCTTGAAAGGATAAGCTTAAAATCTTGCAACAATTTTGCATATTTATTTGAGTCTCAATGCTATCTTGTCCATCTGCAACTAGCTCACAGCCTCCTTGAAGAATAGTCTAACATGCCCCAATGACTTCAAACAAGTCATTCAAAACATGATCAAGGAAGTGTCCATGCTCTTCCATGACATCTTGAAAAGTGAGAAAAAGGTTATAAATTATCTCTTCCTCATCAGAGATAGAGGCAAAAGCTTGTGACTTGTCCTCTGGTACATCAAAGGGTGTACCTATGGTGATCTCCTTCTCATATGCACTCACAAAATATCCCTGACTAGCCATGAACTGCACACACTCCTCCTTACTCACTTCCTCCAAAAAAGGCTCCTCTTTGAGAAGGGATGAAGTGGAAGGCTGATGGTTATACACATGTGGGAGAGGAGGCAATTCTTGAGCTAGAATTGAATGATTCTCATCTATCCCTTTGGCCATCACTTCATCTCTATCAGATGTGACTTGATAGCTCTCCTAGAGGGGTGTAGATGGGGTGTGTTGAAATGTAGGATCTTCTGCTAGATCATCACCATGAGTAAGAGTAGCCTCAACTTCTTTAAGGCTTTGAGCAAAACTTTTCTCCTCCTCCTTTCTGCCCCATGATTCCATTGTTTATCTCCAACTCATAACCTTGGAATTAGAACTTTTCCCTTGGGAAGAGGTAGAAATTTTATCTTCTTCAAGGTCATGAGCTAGTTCATGATTTTCCTTCTTCCAACTTAGAATTTAGACATCATGTTGAGAACCCTGAGGATTGGTAAAAGAGGTATCTTTTGGTGTAGGCTCCTCTCTAAGGTCTAAAAGCTTTATCTCTCTTTCACTAAGCAATCTCACCTTTGCCTCTAATTCCTCAATTTTCTTAGCTAGATTTTCTTGAAAAAGTCTTTCTTGGAGCTCATAGGAATCATCATAGAAGTGGGGAGTGCATGAAGGTTGTGATGAAAAATAAGAAACTTGTTGAGGAAGGGTGGGAGGGACTTGAAATGGACTAGCCTCATTTTTTACCTCACACTCTTGGACAATGTCTTTCTTCTTCTTGTTGTTCCATGACCCAATGACTTTACTCTAGCTCATGATATTAGGATTGGAACTCTCCTTTTGGGGAAATGAGGCTACAAGGTGAGGGAAAAGTGAGGCTTTGGATTCCACTTCCCTTGTTGCCAATATAGACTACTGCATTTGAAGATTTATCAATTTAATTTATTTATCAAGATTGGCCTTAAATGCTAGATTTGCTATTTTAGAACTTTCCTCAACATGATTAGGGAAAGGACCTTGACAAGCTTGACTTGGCTCATGAGCAGGGGATGCATATGTCTGATATGAAACTTGGGGTAGTGGATATGTAGGTCAATAGACTTGGTAAGGCTACCTCTCATGAATACTTAGCTTCTCTTCCAAATGCAATCAAGCCACTCATGTCCAACATCTCATTTGTAAGCCTTTGCCAATTGGCTCTTTGAATGGGAGTCCATTCACTCTTAACTATATCTATTGCATTTCTCACTTGATGGATGACATGATTAGGGATTTCTTGGTTGCATTCCCTTCTAGTGTCAAGCTCTACTACATACTTTTCATATCCCATCATTGCTTGTTTGAAGGTGGAAATGGGTCCGTTGACAAAGAGATTAGGTTGAGTATGAGACATGACATATTGGGAAGACTAGGCATAAGACTGATATAGCTCATGATAGGGCTGAAAATGGTCATATTGGACCTATGAAGGACAAAACTCATAACCATATGCATCCTTGTTACTTGAGGCAATTCCATGAAAAACTTGAGCTTAATCAAACATATATGAAGGATCATAAGATCCATGGTTCTGAATAATGAAATTATACATACCAAATAGTGATTTCTTGATGGAAACAAGACTGCTTAATTGGCTAATTTAATTTAGAGTCACCATTGGTGTTGATAAAATAAAAAAATCCAAAGGCTGACTGGCTGAAGAACACACCAAAAATTCTTCAACTCTTTAAAAAAATTATCCCACCAAGCATGCCAAAAATTGTTGATGATTAGAATTATGCTACTTCCAACACCAACAATGGCAAGTTTCAAGAATGTGGGACTTGCAACTTGAAATAACCTTCAAATTTTAAAGAAGCTAGTTCTTCTTTATCTCAAAATTATTGTAAGAAAAAGGATAGAAATTAAATAGAAACACTAAAGCAATGAAAGAAAATCTAACTATGGTGATGCACTTGATTTTAAATTGATCCTTAATACTAAGCATAGTGAAGCTATATTTAGGATTCAATTACATTAAAGAGCAAACAATGGATGATCAATGTAAAAGATGAAAACAATAGAATCAAAGGCTCATTACTTACACTATTTTGTAGTAACATAAAAAATATCAATAAAGGCACAAAACTTAGTCTTCTTATTAATTTTATAGTCACATAAAAGGCACAGAGACATGCACAATTATACAAACTTTCTAACTCAAGAAAATAAAACGGAGGCAAATGATATTCCTGGCCACAACAAGAAAGTCTAAAACTTCTTGATAACAATCTCTCCTAGAAAGTTCTCTCTATCTTCTGATCCCTTTATGATCCTTGCACCCATATTTATAACATTAGACTAGCTCTAGATTACCTGCATGTTCCCAACCCAATAGTCTAACTGAACTCTAATTGAACTAGAAGTGTTTAACAAAAGATATCTTTTAGATCTCTAATGTTGGCCTCTCTACAAGTTCATTGGCTAAATTAGACACACGTGACACTTTTCACTGGGAAAAAATCAAGGATTCTTGACGTGCTCCACTTACTCTACTTGAGAACCATCTCATTATTCAGGAGGCACCAAAAAATGACACTTGGTAGCTTCTGCAGCACTTACAGAAGACACCTTACACTTTCTATTGCATTATACTCTTTTCTGTGTCTTTGTATCGAGAGTGCTCCATCTTTGACATCTGTCAGAGTCCACTGCTCTAAAACTTTATCAACTTAGAGAAAAAGGGACCCACAACACTTCTTGCCTGAGCAACTTCAAAAGGGGAATGGAGATAGGTGTCACTTTCTATGTATCTATAACAAATGACACGTGGTAGTTTGTGCTACTTTTAGCTACATTTTGAGAGTCCTATGGAAGATGACATGTGGTAGTCTCCATAGGGCTCTAGCTATATTATAGAAACATTCGATACTCATTTTAGATTCACATTGATGAAGACACTTGGTAGCTTCTGTAGCACTTACAAAAACAAAACTCAAGGCCCACCATAATCTTTACTTAACAATGAAACAAAATGAAGAAATCATAGATGTTGACACTTGTGGGTCTCCATTGAGATTTAGATAGGGACATGCAACACCTTTTGCTACTTTTATAAAAACATATTAAAATATTCTGTAGTTGCCACTTGGTGCCCTCCGCACACACTGAGAAAAGCTTTAGCCAAAAAAAGATTTTGAAACTCATAAGAAAATTGAAATGCAGATGCCGACACTTGTCACATTCCACTAGATTATAACAGGACATGTGGCACATTTCATGCAAATTATAGAAATAATAAAATGTGTCCTAGCTGATGACACTTGGTAGCTTCCACTCGACTTTGATACTTATTAAAAATTTAGGTAAAAATGAAACTTGCACCCATGCTCTGTATCAAAACTTCACTACCTCAAAACTAAAATATGCAAGGACAAAACTTGGAGCACACAACTAAAACTCAAAAAATAAAATGTAGAGTATTTTACTCTATAGTAATAACTTCCCTGAACCTCTCATTGATGTCATGTAATGATCAATGACAAGTAGCCTTCTTTGCATTTCTTATTTGAATTGTTTATAAATTATTTTGCATGTGGCACAAAATTAGATGACATAATTTAATTTTACAAAAAGACTTCAAGTAATGACCTTGGATAAAAATAAAAGGAAATTAAAAGAAAATAAATAATTCACTTTAATCTCTAGGCAAGATTAATCTAATATTTGAACTTGATCTCTACATTTTTCTCTATACTTGATATTTAGAAAAATTATTGATTGGTTGAATCCATCATTTGTTTTTATAATTGCTTGTTTCTTTGTCACAAACCTCAGTATTTCCCTTTCAATCTCTTTGCATTGAGATTTAGTTTTTTCAATCTTGGGCCCTATCCTCTTCAATTATGTTTGACATTTCATCAGCACTTTGATAGATTTAGTTGTAAAGGGGGTCATGACTATGTCTATCCTTTGTTTGAACTACTCCACTAATTATTTAGATATTCTTGGGAGAGAATTTGTCCATACACCTATGATCCCAAATAAATAATCTTTCAGGTCAGCATTGGCATCGTGTGCATCTTCTTCTATCATCTTTATTTCTTTAGCTATATTTGGAAGGATGCTTAAGCAAAAAGAAAGGAGATAATCTTCCTACATTATTTTCTTTATGGAGGGAGAAATTTTTTATTCAACTACAACTTTCTCATCAAAATTTAATAATTACTCAAGACATTCCTGTTATAGTCTAGAAAGCCCATTTCATTCTCCAATTTAATTCTTATGGTTCTCATCTCTGCTATCTTGTTTAGAAGATCATTTTGAGCATCTTTAGTAAGTAGAACAAATTTATTGGCCTTTTTCCTCGTCTTTTCAATAAATTTGTCAATTGCCTAAGCCTTACCTCTAGTCTCTTACACGTTAGTAATCACTTGTTAATAAATCATAGTATCTGAAATCAAAACTTATTGAGGAGTTGACTTCACCACTTTGGCAATTATTTTACATAACTAATCATTTTACTCCTTCAATTTGGCTTTAGCAACTTTCTCTTCATCTATATTTTTAAAGAGAGTATCAATCAAAGTTTTAGTATTTTTATTAAGTCCTTTCATTGTAATCTCTCTAAAATATACTCTTATGATTGATAGGTTTTCACTAGTTACTTCTCTTTTGTTGACTCCAAGTGGAGGAATTTTTATCTCAACAAATTTCTATTGTGAGGATTCAATTATCAAATTTTAAGTAAATTTTTCCTAATTAGACCTCTTTCCTATTTTATCTAGACTCTTTAATAATTGTAAATCCATTTCTTCAAGATTGATCACTTCCTTAGATCCTGAATCTATTTGTAAAGCTAACCAAGTTGAAAAATCTACATTGGTGGAAGAAACTAAATGTGTAGTAATCTCATGCTATTCAATTCTAATTACTAACTCCTATAAAAGAGCTTCTTGTGTAGGAGGTTCTCTTTCTATTTCAAATTTATCTTCCTTATCTTTTCAACCTCTTTTCCTCTTGCTTTTGTATCCCTTTTTTTCCACTTCATCTATTCTTCTATCTATAATTTCTTCAATAGCTTCCTTTTCAGGTCTTGTCTCCTTTTCTTTGTTTTTCACTATTCCTACCTCCTATGATGTTAGCACTTCCTCAAAAGTTACCTTTTCAATTTCTCTTTTAGCATGAGATGGCTTGTTTGAGGGAAGTGGTGACATTGTATCTTGTGGAGCATAAGGAAGATAAGGATGAATCACTTCTTTTTGTGTAGTCTTTTTAAAAGACTTGGTAATGTATACCTTAGGATATGAAGCAGGGATTGAAGGGGCTTGAACAAAAGTAGTAATAAGGGAAGAAATTGGAATACATGGAAAAGTAGGGGTAGGATAAACCCATGATGAAGTGACAATAGTGGATTGAACTGGTTCTTTATCCTTCATAACTAAAAATGTGTAATTAGATTCTTCTTAATCTTTAATCTCTTTATGGGACCATGGCTAATTTATCCTAAACTTATTTATTGTCTCTTCTATCCCACACATATAGTTTCACTTAAGAGTTCCTTCATGTAATAACCTTTATTTAAAATCCAATTTTAAGTCATTTACAAAACATTCAAAGTCCTCTCCATAATTGGCTTCTCATGATTATCACTTAGAATAATTTTTGTAAGTGGATCACTATCCCCACCTATTGCATGGAAAGCATCACTAAAAACCATGCCAACATCCTAAAAATCTTCTAGAATAGAAGCTAAATCAAAGGCTTAAATTTTTTATATAGTCAACCTACTATTATCCGTTCTTCTTATCTCAAATTCATCTTTGCAACCTATCCAAATATATTCAAGTGATGGGACATGCATATACTTAAGAGAAATTGTATTTTGAGCAACACCACTATAATCAAAATTTGCTCTAGTCTTAAAATGAACTTGAGTACAATGATGATAGATTTATTTTTGCACATTCCTAGCTTTGTAGATGCTAGGACATTGATAGTGACCAATGATAATAGGAAAATTGATAACTACCTTATGATACTTAGAGTAAAAATCATGCATTTCAACTAATTGCCTACTCATCTCCATCAGGATCCATTTATCACTTGGGTACCTTGGTAGTTTGAGTGGTCCTCTTGAGAATCCTCCAATTTTAAGATAAGTAAATTCAATAAATTGAATAAAAAACAAACCCATATAATGAAACTGCATCCCATGCTTCATCATATACCCTTTATGTTTCAAAGCTCTTTCCAATTTGCAAATAAGTTCATAAAAGAAACTATCATTTACTATGATGTAATCCTTGTAATAATTTTCATAGACCAGTTGATGATTAAATTCATAGATTGGTATTGTTGACAAAGTACCATTAGTCCTTAACCTTCAAAAATCTCTAATGGAAGCTATTGCATACACCAAATATGGTGTCATCTTGAAATCAAAAGTCTGCAACACATTTTTCAATTATTGATTAATGTTATCACTAATTATTCTTTCCTAATAAATCCTAGAATAACTCTAGGTTTCATCAATAGTCCTAATGTAGGCATACATCCATGGTGAAAACCATTTATCATTCTTTTTCCCATTGATTTTGCAAGCAATTGAATGATGTCATCTAATTATTTAATAAAATCAGACCTAACAAGGTGTTTGGGAAACCTTGAGGGTTGCTTAATATTCTTCAAGTAATAAGTATTCATGTTATTGATACATTTTATTGTCTTAATTTCCCACTAATTCTCAATTTTCTCTATTGAAATATCAATTACCTTTTGTGAGGTTGGTATTTTGAAGAAATAGTTGAGATATTGGACATCAAGCCTTACAATTACATTCCCAATAGTATCCCTCACTACCCTAGATAAGGAATCATAATATTTTGCACATATAAGCACAAAATTGAGATGTTGAGCTAAGATAAGGAAAGATACTACTTGAAGAATGTTGTTATTAGTCATGGCATGTAGAAGTGGAGTCTTTACAATAGCCTTAGATCTTTCTAACAACTCATTAAAAGATACATGCCCCATATTTGTGTCACTTATTTCATTGAGCTTTGATGAAATGGATGACTCATTAGGATATCCCTTATACTCATATTTCATTATGGATTCTTGGATCTTGACATTATTTTACTTTACCCTTCTTGATCAATTATAGATTTTCTTCAAGTACCAACTCTAGGACCTCTCTAATGACCTTACCTTGTACTTCCACTTATGTTACCTTCCCCTCTAGCTTTATTTATACTTTGGACCTAGACATTTACTCCTTTAAATTCTTGAGAATGATTGATAAGTGATTTAAGACACTTAATGATCACTTCAATTGATTAATAAATCTGAGAACAAGGTCAACTTATAGTGCTTTTAACTCTGAACAAATTCTAAAAATTTAAAGAATTGATATCTCTAAAAAATCAAGTAACTTAGTATTAATCTAGAAGTTTTAACACATTTAGGTTGGTCTTAAAAGATATTCACTTTCAGGTTTATGGTAGTAGATAACTTTGGGTCTTCCATATCAAAAGACTTTAGGTTTTCCATGTCAAAAGACTTCGGGTTTTCCATAGTAAAAGACTTTAAGTTTTCCATAGCAAAAGACTTTGAGTTTTCCATGTCAAAAGACTTTGAGTGAAATAAAACCAATTAAGCAATCCTCTAATGTGCTTCAGGGTTCTTTGTACTAATTTACTGTAACTTTAAAACCAATTTATAAGTAATGGAAAACCTGATTGTCTCAGAATTTGAGACTCAAGTTTCTTAAGACAAGATACTAGTGAACATAAACCCAAAACAAATTAAGGTGACTAATAAACCCGATTCAGTATAAGAAATTAGGTAATCCTTGAAAGTTTTGATTTTTTGCTTTTTTTAACATGGAAAGAGCATAACAAGATTTACAACCATAAATTTTAGCTGAAAATGATAACCCTAACAACATAATTGGAAAAGAAGACAAATATAAAAACCATAACAATGGAAAAATGAAAGGGTATGAAAAGAACAATAGAGGAAACATAAATTCTCAAAATAGGTAAAAAAAGGAGAAAATGAAAAACAAATTATTTGCATACCTCAAATGCAAATGGGTCAAATATAGAAATGCTTGAAATTGATCCAAATCACACCAAAGGTCAAAAACACATAGCTCAAGGTTCATAGAGGCAATTACTTGATTGAATGACTAAAGAGTGAGGTGGAAATGAGGTGGAAATTCCCCAAATTTATATATATGCCAACACATTTATTACAAGTGTTTCAATCTATGTCAACTTTCTTTATTAATTGGGTTTCTCAAATTACTTCACTTATTTTAAGCCTTATAAGTAAAGCACTCTCAAAAGCTTGATCAGGTCTTGATTCACAAGTAAGTCAAATTCATAAATCCAAAATGATTTTACTTATAAATTTTATAAGTTGAGTAGTCCCAAAAACCTGATAGGGTCTTTATAGTGTTAATCAAGTTTTGAGAACTACTTAACTCATTTTATTTTCTTAAGCAAAGTTCCCTGATAACCCTGATTAGGTCTAGGAAGTGTGAGTTTAGTTTTCAAGATAACTTTACTTATTTTTTAATGAATTAAAGTAATTTAGAGAGCTTGTTTTGCAATAAAAGATGATTTGAGTTACCTTCAACTTATTTAAATGATGAAAATGGATGAATGAAAGATATGAGTGGTGTTTTTAAGTAGGCGCCTTCAATACTTTGGAGTAATTTTAAGCAACTAAGAAGAAAATTATAAAAGAAAAAAAACCATTAGTAGGTCCGAAGTCCTTTATTCAAAAGACTATATTCAAACAACACAACTGACATACACACTGTTAGGATGAAAATGTCTTTTAAAGAGAGTGTTCCCAAAATCTAGAATTGTCAAATTTTGGGGACACCAACTGGCTCCAACTAGGGGCACCCTTATTTATATCATAAGAAAAGAAATAAGGATGATATATTATAATATCTATCTTTTCTTTCTATTCATTGGGTATGGATTCATTTCAAAAGCTTAGTCATAAAAACTACTAGACAAACTAAAACACAAGGTCTAAACAAAAGAAAAGAAAAAATAAAAACTTTATTTATGTATAGATAAGAGTTACCCTAATGGTCAATTTTTGTAGAGATTCAATTGTTTTCCATTAAAAGGTAGATGTAGTTCAATCCCATCTTGATGAGTTATGAAGAAACTATCTTTCCTAGCAATGATTTGTATAGTAAAGGGTTGTTTCCACAAAAAATCAAACATCCCATGCTTTCCTTTCCATTCATTTTTCTTATCCCACAAAATAACTAGATCTCTTACTTCAAATTTCCTATATATATCTCCTTTATCAAATATCTTAACTTTTGCTTGATGATCTATTATGTGATCAACAACTTGAACATGGACTTCTTGCAATTCATTGAGAAACATAACTCTCTAATCAAGTGAATCTTGATAAGTGGTGTCATTAATAGCCTTTTCTAATTACAAATCAAGAAACTCAAGGCTTATTGGTATTTCAACATTTGTTACATATAGGAATTGAAATGGAGACACACCTATTGTATTCTTTGGAGTAATTCTATCAGCCCACAATGCGTCAAACAAATTCTTATGCTAGGTCCTTTGATTGTTGTTCACTAGTTTTTAAATGATATTCATCAAAATCTTATTGCTTGACTTAGCTTGTCATTTACTTTGAGGATAATGATTTGAAACATAAACTAAGTTTATTCCATAAAAGTAACAAAATTTAGTGAGTTCCACTAAGGATAAATTGGCCACATTATCTATCACAATATTATGTGGTATAGCAAACCTAAAAATAATATTTTATTTTATAAAATCACATACTACTTTTGATGTAGCCTTCTTGACTAGGATAGCCTCAACCCATTTGCTAAAATAATTAGTAGCTATTAGAATATAGTGATGTCTAGCACTAGATAGAGGATTCAACATACCAATGAAATCCATTCCCCATTATTGGAAAAGCTTAATAATAATTACTAATTTTAGTGGCAAAGTGGGTAGCTTGACTCTTCCTACAGAATACTGACATACTTGACATTTAACAACCCATTCTGATGCATCTTGAAATAAAGTAGGCCAAAAATGCCTTACCCATAAGATCTTATGTGTCATGACTCTAGCTAAAAAATGACCTCTACATGCTTTGTCATGAAATGCCTTTAACAATTTGATTTGTTGTTCTTTATCTACACAATGGAGAAAAACACCATCAATGCCTCTTTTATATAGACCATTATTCCAAAGGATTTAATCCTTGGACTTCAACTTGATAGTCCACTTTTATTTTCTTATCGGATTATCTAGCATATCTCCATAAGTCAAATAGAAAGTAATCCTGCTATACCATTCATTAACCAGATCAAAAAAAGTACCATGGGTAATTCATCTTCTACATTGTATTGTTTTGAAAATGATGTATTTCCTTTAGAAATAAGCCTATTTTCTGTCATGATTTGACACAACCCTCTACCTCTTACTAGTTTTATTGGTTTCATATCAAGATAAAACTCTTGTACTTTGGCTACCCAAGTACCTCTAAGTAGCTCCAATTCTTATTGAGTTAGAATTACTTTGACAGTAGTGTTTGGGATGTATACTTTAACATGGGATGAAAGGATGTAATAATTGAAAACCTTACATGCTTTGACTACCACAAAGGCTTGCTTTTCCATCTAGGAGTACTTCAATTCTAAATTTTTTAGAGGCTAACTCATGAAAGCTATGGGGGATTCAACTCCTTCAACATTTTCCTACTTGAGTATGGTTGACATAATATGCTATGAGGAGTAACATTAAATAATAAATTCCTCATCCAAGTTTGGAGAAACCAACACTAGATCTTTAACTTTTGCTACTTTAATTCTCTCAAATGCCAATTTTCCTTTGGCATTCCATTTAAAATCTGGCTTTTTCTTCATCATAACTTATATATGGCATGATAACTCATCAAAACTAGGGATAAACCTTCTTAGAAAATTCACTTTGCTAAAGAAAGAATGTACACCTTTATTATACATAAGCATAGGCAAAATTAGAATAGCCTTTACTCACTCTGGATCAATTCTAGTCCCTTCACTTGATACTAAATGTCCAAGGAGTTTACCCTCAATTACAGTAAATATGAATTTCTTTGGATTTAAAGAAATTCCATGTGTTCTACATTGGATCAAGAATTCTTCAAGGTTAGCTAAGTGATTGCCTCTTTGTTTTGAAAACACTATCAAATCATCCAAATATACCACAATACTCTTGTTGCTTAAATTAGTGAATGTTAAATCCATAGCTCATTGAAAAGTTATACTAGCATTAATTAGCCCAAAAGGCATCTTTAGATAAGTAAAAGTCCCCCATGGTGATGTGAAATAAGTCTTGTACTGATCCTCTTTAGCTACTTTTGTTTGGTTGTATCCCAAGGATTCATATAGCATGGATAACATTTCATACCCCATAACCACATCTAAATATGATCCATGATAGTAAATCGATATTTATCTTTTAAAAAACCCTGATTCAGGTTGTGAAAATCAACATATAGATGTATCTCCCTATTTTTATTTCTTACTAGGATGATGTTTCCTAACCACTATGAATGATGAATTGGATAAATAATTTTTATTTCATGGATATTTTGAATCTCATCATGAATCATACTTGAAATGGTAAGACTGTGATGTCATAAATTTTATTGAATGGCTTTATTCTTGGTTAAAGTGAATATAGTGTTGTACTTATTCTATTTTAAAGGACTTAAGATCTTTATAGGACCAATAAAATACATTAATATATTATTTTATAAGTTTAGTAAAAGCTTCTTTCTCCGCCTGTGAGTATAACTTACCAATGTTAACCATATTAGGTTCTTCATCGCTACCTAAGTTAACCTAATTTATCTCTATAGAAGAGGTCTCTCCATATTTTTTCTTATTTTTTAGGAACTTGTCATGTTTGTAAAAAATATCTTCTAAAGAAACTAAACCTTTAGGAATCTTATTCCCTTTAAGCCGAATCATAACTTGATCACTAGAAAGTTTATATTCAATATTACCTATTGTTTTTTCATGAGAATGTGAACTACTTCCTTCAAAATGTAGTCCTTCAAAATTGCCTTGATCTAAGAATGATGTTATTTATTTATCATCATTGAAAACTTGTTAGTGTTCAACATTATAGAGGACCATCAGGTGATAAACCATTTCCACTTTATAGTCACCTTCCTTGAAGATTGTTGGTTTCTAATCAAAACTAAACAAAGATACTACTAAAACAAGTGAATAAGCTCTATAATTATAATCATGAGATACTAAATTGATTGAGAAAGTATAAAAATCAATCATAACACTCAGAACTCTATCCTGGTAGTGTTTCATCTTGTCTTTCTTCATTTGATATTGTCCTTTAATTTGCCTAGCTATAAGCTCATCATCTCTTTGTATTTTGAGGATTTTTATTCCTGACTCCTTTGCTCACTCAATCCCTAACAAGAGAGATTCATATTTAGCTATATTATTAGTGTTTTTAAACATGATATTAAATGAATAGGGAAAAACATTTTTTATTGGAGAAATCAACTCTACTCCTACACCAAAACCAAGAAAACCACAACTACCATCAAATTCCATAATCCATAACTCATATTCATCCTTTTCTTTCTCTTCTTCAATTTCTCTACCTATTTCAAGAAAATAAAATCCATGACCTCATTCTTCAAAGAGAATTTGTGATCTTTGATCTTCAAATTTGGAAATTATGTATTTTGATTTCTTCTCTAGTTCTGACTTATAATTTACTCCTTTAATAGGAATATTTGCACATGACCAGTCCATTTTTACTTCTCCTCCCAATTATTTATATAAATTTTGACTAAGCAACATTCCATATGAGACTGGGATATCTGCTACCAATATCATCATTTTAATCCTTTTATCTGGGAAGACTACTAGGTCAACTTGAGAATTTTTAATCTATCTAATCAGGGGAACTTGTATTTCCATTGAGTAACATTTTCCTATGGAATTAGTCAGAGAAAGACCTAGGGCATCAACCATATTTGATAGCATAACATTGTTAGAGGCTCCTAATTCTAGGATACACTTAACTTATATCCATTAATTATCAAAGATACATAAAATGGGTTTATCTTATTTGATGCTAGAGTAGATGAGGATAAAGCATCTATAGAGTTATTATGAGAAGGGGTTAACCTAATAAAGGGTAAAATACCCTTTGAATCATTGGACACATTATTTTACCCCTTAATCTAAACATATTTCACTAATCTATTTATCTAATCTAGGTAGGACCTTAAGTACTTAGCTTCTAACATCTGGATTTTAGTTTCCTTTATGTGGTCAATGGTGTCAAAAGAATGAATGGGTATAAGAGGAAAGGAACTGAATTCAATGGTATAATTTATTGACTTTGAATCTTTGGAAGTGAAGGGGACATACCTCTTTTTAGGAATAAAAGAAGAAGGTATAGAACTACCTCTCTTAAGAATACTTACTTCAGTAGTAGGCTGATCCTTCCCTTTCTGTTGTTCTTTTGATGCCTTCTCAACAAATTGTTGAGTTTGAGACCTTGTAAATACTACAAAAGATTTACTATGATCTTCATGGAGTGCTTCTTCATAGTCAATTTTTTATTCATATTCTATGTAACGGTTGGATTCACCAGCAATATCTACAAAATCATCTTGCTCAACAAGAAGTTAGTCAGCACCATCAACTATTGAGTCCTCTTCATTCATCTCAATATGGTTTCTTGAGATATATTCAATTTTCAATCTTTGTTGATGACCAATAATCTAATTTATATTCTAATTATTAAATTTGTGTACAAGAGCATTCCTTGTTGGAGCTATATGAGTTCCTTGAGTAATTTGCCTCTTAACTTGAAGCAAGTCATTGGAAAGTTTTTTCAATAAGGATCTATAGTCTGACGTATAATAGAAATGGATGACTCTCCTCTATATAGTCTTATTAATCTTTTAATCAATTATTAAATCATCCTCAACTTCTATTGTGAGATTTTGAGCAGTACTGAGATCAACTGGACGTGCCCTTTGAAATTGGTAGTTGACCTCTATAAGTTGAGAATTGATGAAGAAATATTTTCTATTATCTATTTTAGGTAATATAGCTTGTGGGATTTTATAAATCAATATATTAAATATGGTAATGAAATCATGCATGTGTTCTTATGGTTCCTTCTTGAATTGTGTCAGTTATGTAAGTAATATGTGAGCATCCTCAGTAGCTTTGAATTTTTTTTGAACTGGTCATGCATAGTCACCCAATTGGTCATGGTGCCTAGAGCAAGATGGTAAAACCATTCTACTACTATGTCATGAAGAGTCTCAAAAAATATTCTAATAGAGACATCTTCATGTTCTACATTGATTACTCCACATGATATGAAGAAAGTAGCCAAATTATCATCAAGATTTTTCTTACAATCACTAGTAAACTTAGGAAAATTATTCCTTGAACATTTTGGTAGGTCATGCAAAGGAGGCATCAAATTCAACAGACCAATAGTTGGTCCCCATGGAATGAGATGTGGTTTCACCATGCTTTTAGAAACTAAAAATTGAGAATTAGTTGATTGAAGAATTCCAAAAGAATTATGTTGGAGATGATGCATAATAGGAGTTAATCACCTAACATGTGATAAAATAGCTCTTTTGGTTCTATCCTAAATAGGGAATCTAAAATTAAATTGATCTTATAACTTAAACAAATGGTCTTTTTTTCCTTATGCTCTGCTCACTCTAGTGAAAGGTTGATTGGCTAGTTTGAAAATTATGAAAATATTCTAAAAACACACTTTTATAAATTATGTTGATAGACCACAGTAAAATTTCTTGGTAACTTATCATTCAATGATTTTGAGACAAAGCAAACTAGGAGCAAACTAAAATTCCAAAATGACATGCAAGTGACTTAAAGGAAGAGAATGTTTATTTCAAAACATGGGCAATTAATTATAATTGGATATTAAAAATAGACCACCACATCATTCAAAGCATGCAAACTTGTGTTTAGTGCTTAAAGATAATGAAAATTGAGGATAATCTTTAGATGTGATGTATAAGATTTAAATACTTATGGTTAGGGTTCTTCCCCAATAGAGTCACCAAAAATTGTTGGATAGATATTTTGCATGAAGTTAAAATTACCTAAGTAATCATGGGATTAAATACACTTCATTTAATAGTGAATCTCTAGTGTGTTTTATTTATCTACTCTTATTTACTCTCTGTTTGGAACTATTTACAATATATATAAATTAAATGTAAATTTCTTTGCTTTAGGCATATTACTTTTATCATTTCACTCATGAACCATAACAAATATATTCTACAGTAAGCAAGCAGTTGGCTTTGAGAATTTTTAGAGAGAATAGGAGGATAAGAAAAGATTTACAGTATTTTATTAAATAGAAGTTACATTTCACAATAGGCAGTGTTAGCAGAGTCTATTGTATCTATGTAATTACTTAAACATTTAAAAATGATAACTTTTTAGAAAAAAAGAAAAGAAAACTATGAATTTAATTTAGATATAAGGATAACACAAATTTTACCATTTTATCTTCATAGAACACATGAAATGATTCCCTTGGACATAAAGTTCTTCAGAAAATCCAATTGTCTTCTTATTCAAATCCAACACAATTCATACAAAAAAGATTCAATTATCTCACACTCAATGGTTTTGGATTTCTTAAACTACTTATACAATTTGATATCTTTGCTTCTTTACTAAAATTTGTCATCCTATGGCATGTAGGCTAGCATTCATATTTATAAAATATAAAAAAATAGAACCCCAATAGGAGTCAACTTCTTTAATTCACATGTGATGTGCTAAAATTGGAGACTATGAAGCAACAACTTCCCCAAACCTCCTCTTTGTGTCATGCAATGATCTGTGACAAGTAGCCTTCTTTGTATTTCTTATTTGAATTGATTACAAATTATTTTGCATGAAACATAGAAATATATGAAGTAATTTACTTTTACAAAAAGACTTTAAGTAATGACCCTTGGATAAAAATATAAGGAAAGTAAAAGAAAATAAATAATTCACTTTAATTTCTAGGCAAGACTAATCTAATTATTAAACTTGATCTTTACATTTTTATCTGTACTTGATATACTAGGAAATTATTGATTGGATGACTCTATCATCTAGTTTTATAATTACTTGTCTCTCTATCTCAAACCTCACTATTTCACATTCAATCCTTTTACATTGAGCCTTAGATTTATTAATCATTGGCCCTATCCTCTTTAATTATATTTGACATTTCATCAACACTTTGATAGATTTAGTTATAAAGGGGGTCATGACTATGTCTATGCTGTATTTAAACTACTCCATCAATTGTTTAGTTGTTCTAGGGACAATAGTTGTCCATATGCCTATGATCACAAAGAAACAATCTTCTAGGTCAGCATTGGCATCACATGCATCTTCTTTTATCCTCTTCATTTCTTCAACAATATTTGGAAGGATACTTAAGCAAAAATAAAGGAGATAATCTTCCTACTTTATTTTCTTTATGGAGGAAGCAATTTGTTTTTCAACTACAACTTTCTCATCCAAATTCAATATTTACTCAAGAATTCCCCACTAGAGTCTAGAAAACCCATTTTCATTCTCCAATTCAATTCTTATGGTTCTTGTCTTTTTTATCTTGTTCAGAAGATCATTCTGAGTAGCTTTACTAAGTGTATAGAATTTCTTTGTTTTTTGCCTCATCTTTTCAATCAATTTGTCAATTTCCTTAGCCTTATCTCTAGTCTCTTCCACCTTAGTAATCACTTGCTATGAAATCATAGTATTTGGAAGTAAAACTTGTTAAGGAGTCAACGTTTCCACTTTGGAAATTATTTGACATAACTTATCATTCTACTCCTTCAATTTGGCTTTAGGAACCTTCTTTTCATATAGCATTTTAAAGAGAGTATTAATCAAAGTTTGAGTATCTTGCTTAAGTATTTCTATTATAATCTCTTCAAGGGATACTCTTGTATTTGATAGGTTTTCATTAGTTAATTCTCCTTTGTTGACTCTAGGTGGAAGAACTGCTATCTTAGCAAATTTTTGCCCTAAGGAATCAATTATCAATTTTGAAGTAAAATTTGCCTATGCGGACCTCTTCCCTCTTTTATACAGACTCTTTAACAATTGAAAATCCATTTCTTCGAGATTTATCACTTCCTTAGACCTTAAGGCTATTTTTAAAGCTAACCAAGTTGAAAAATTTGCACTGGTGGAAGTAATTGAATGTGTAGTCATCTCATGATATCCACTTCTAATCACTAATTTATGTGAAGGAGCTTCTTGTGTAGGAGGTTCTTTTTCTATTTCCACCTTATCATCCTTATATTTTTCAACATATATTTCTCTTGCTTCTGTATCCATTTCTTTTTCCACTTCACCTATTCTATTATTTGTAATTTCTTCAATAGCTTCCTTTTCAAGTTTTGTCTCATTTCTTTGTTTTTACTGATCTTGCCTCCTATGATGTTACTACTTCCTTAGTAGTTACCTTTTCAAGTTATTTTTTAGAATGAGATGGATATTTTGAGGGAAATGGTGACATTGTATCTTGTGGAGTAGAAGGAAGAGGAGGAGGACTCACTTCTATTTTATTATACTTTTTAGAAGACTTGGCTATGTATACCTTAGGAGATGAAGTAGGGATTGAAGGGGATTGAATAGAAGTAGTAAAAAGGGTAGAAATTGGAATACATATAGAATCAAGGGTAGGAAAAACCCATGGTGAAGTGACAATAGTGGATATAACTAGTTATCTATCCTTCACAATTGAAAATGTGTCATCAACATTCTTCTTAAGCTTTAATTTCTTTATGGGACGATGATTACTTTCTCCTTGATTTATTTCAATTCTCTTCTATCCCACACATACAATTTAACTTAAGATTTCCTTCATGCAACAAAATTTATTTAAAATCCAATTAGAAGTCATTGTCAAAACATTCAAAGTCCTCTCCATA
>JARHVA010005918.1:267500-470000 GCA_037957365.1 Torreya grandis | reverse complement strand
TGAGTATATATAATTCACCTCCAATCACATGATTATGGATAAATTCATCTAAAATATCAAGTTTTAAGTTGATTTATAGGTTTTAACAAGTTAGGGTACATCTTCCTCTTAAATTTTCATCATGTTTCCATTTCATTAAAAAAAAATTGAAATATAAAAATGAAAACCTTAGTCATTATTGATAGTCTTGGTTAGAAACCTAGTTTGTTGGCTTACCAAGTATTGAATATGGAGCTTGATTGTAAAACCATATTAGTAGCTCATCAAGGGAAAAAATATAAAAATTCAAAAAAAAAGCATAAAAAATTGTATATAGTTTTTATAACTTGATACAATGACATTATATATAACCATGGGCCTATACTATCTTGTGAATTTATATTTCCATGTCTACAGGTTCCACCTTTTATAGCTACAAGTTCTTACAACACTTGAAGAACACCACCACTGCCTAACTAGAAAACCCTACTTATTGCAACTATTGATTCTTATCTTTGATACTTTAAATTTTAGAAAACATTGCCACATGTTTCTTCCCTCCATTTTAGGTCTACATATACATGTTCTAGTTATATTTATATGGTCTTTCACTTATTTTGGATAATAACTATTAGTCCCAAGTTTGACCTTATAGTTACTACTACCTTGTTTCCTTATACAATCACTTTTGAATTTTTTATCTTGCAACCACTTCCACCAGATTTATTCAAATGTTTTTTCTTTGAATTGTTAATATTGATTACTTATCATTTTTTCCTTTTCATGTCATATGACATCATCAAGCCTATTGATTTTGGTAATCATCCAATACTAGTTGATACACATTTATAGTATTCACTTCATGCATATTATCATGTAATTTCATAAGAATGCTATTATAATTTTTAACATTCTTTCTCTCAAAGACTTTAGCATCCCTCTCTTCATATTTCATTCATCCTTTATTGTTACTCATCATTCAGGATTATTTTTTGTTGACTTTTTTAGTTATTCACACTACATATAGGTATACATATTTCCATTTCATTGTACCTAATACTAAGGTTTTCTAAAGCATCATTATTTAATTAGTATACTAATAATTTTTCAATTAATATTAATTTTGATTTATATTAACATGAAAAATATGCAACTGTCATTTATGCCACTCCCAAAAGGTAGCTAATTTACTCCCTCTGTCCTATTTAGTAGAATTTGACTTACCTTGAATATTCCATTCCTTCACCCAAATATTCTAGATAAATACCTTTTCATAATCATCCATATTTACACTTTCCACCTTCCATCACCCACCTTTTTTTACTTTCATAGTTCCACATCCTAAATACTCCATATTTCTCACACTCAGTCATTCTCCCAAATTATACTATTTTTCATTGCCTCTATCAACTTGAGGAAAACTACCAAGCCTAAGTTGGCGGAGGGATGGTCAACAAATAATATTTATCTATTTCAAGGGTCACAAATATATTTATAAGAGGAGTCATTTTAAGTGGCATATTTTAAATTTCTCTCACATATCATTTTGGGTTATTATAAAATCATTTCCACAACCCAAGTTACACTTCTATAGGAAAAGGAAAGAGATTTTTAATAGCGATGGGAAGAAACATAGTAAGGAAATATCCATATAATCATATATACCTTATGAATAACTTACAAATTTAAAATATATTTAAAATTATGGTTGGTAATATTTATTTGAGAAATTCCTAGTATCTAATGAAAGCACAACAAAAGAATTTTTGCAAACACTTCAAGGTAATATTGAAAAGGTACAGGGCTTAAAATTTGATATTTTAGAAACATTACTTGAATAATTTACTAGTTTTTAAAAAATAGGGACATGATGGTCCCATGATAGGCCTAATGTAATAGAAATAAGAAACTAATTCTAGTAAATATGTGAGCCACTCATAGTTACTTCTTATGGAAAAAAACAACTCTCCCTCACCTTGGAATGAAATAACATTATTCATTATGAGGGTTATTAATTTTTAATTAAATATTAATTGATTTGTACTACTATTTTAAAATATTAAATCATCTAAGACACAATCTTCATATCATCATTCCTAACATTTATGTAAATTTATTATGAAATAGTTGTCAATTTTAAAAAAGTGAGAGGATCCTCCTCTAACAAGGCAATAAAAATGCATGAAATAAAAAAATTATAAAATGATCAGAATCACTAAATGAATTATAGTGATCATATGCCACTTTAATGCGGTAACCTCCTTTGAACAAGCTCAATACAAATAATTTTTTGATTCCCTTATTGGCCTCAACACTTACTTATATATAAATTATATTCTAAGTAGCTACTACATCCCATGAATGTAGGATAAAAAAATGCTCACAAGATGACTTACAAAGCATATGAATCCATAGAAACTATTATAATAATAAAGTAAAGCAAAGAGATATCATGGGTTCATAACATCCCCTCCCTCTTAGAAAAAGCTTTGCCCTTAAAGATTTAGATGTGGCAATTGGTGTTGAATCTGAAATAGTGGTTCCCATGTTACATCCTTTGATTGCACTCCATGCCACTAAATTAAAACCTCAGTGATAAATCAAGAGTAAAGTTGGCATGTGTGCCTATCTTGGATTGCTTCTAGCTCTAGAAGAATGGATCCTTCATTATCATTTTTTGGTAATATAGTCCATACTTTGATGTTTATGCCAAAAACTTTCTTTAGATAAAAGACATGAAATACAAGTTGAAATTGGGAATAATGTGGGAGCTTCAACTTATAATAAACTAAACCAATATTCTAAAAAACCTTATAGGGCCTATAGAACTTATGAGCTAGCTTATGACACCATTTGAGTTTTGGGGAGGATTGCTTATATGGCTACAAGTGAAGAAAAACCATATCATCTACTTGAAAAGTGCACTTTGAATGATATTGATCCTATTGTTAAATTAAATTTTGTGTCATATGAATATTATATCATAGATTACAAAGGATCTAATCTCAAGTTCAAATACTGATGTCGATTGCTTAAACTGATGAACTAGTAGGGCTATAAGGAATGAACAAATTCTCAAAAGAGGAAAATAAAAAAGAGAAATGTAATATAAATTATTTACACACATCAACTATAAATGGGTCAAAGATAGAAATGCTCAAAATTTCTCCAAATCACTCCAGATGTCAAAAACACATAGCTCAAGGTTCGCATAAGCAATTACTTGATCGAGTGATTGAAGAGTGAGGTGTAAATTCCAAATATATATATATATATATACACACACACACACACATATATATATGTATGTATGTATGTGTGTGTGTGTGTATATATATATACATACATATATATATATATATATATATATATATATATATATACATATATACATATATATATATATGTATATATATGTATGTATATATATATATACACACACACACACATACATACATACATATATATACATATACATATATATACACATATATACACACACACACATAGAGACATATATATATATACATATACATACATATATATATATATGTGTATATATATATATATACATATATATATGTGTATATATATATATACATATATATATATATATGTATGTATGTGTATATATATATGTGTGTGTGTGTGTGTATATATGTGTGTGTGTATATATATATGTATGTATATATATATATGTATGTATGTATGTATGTATGTATTTATGTATGTATGTATGTATGTATATATATATATATGTATATATATGTATGTATGTATGTATGTATATATGGCAACACATTTTATATGTATGTATATATGTATGTATGTATGTATATATGTATGTATGTATGTATGTATATATATATATATGTATATATGTATGTATGTATGTATATATATATGTATGTATGTATGTATGTATGGCAACACATTTTATCACAAGTGTGTCAATGCCATGTTAGCTTTCTTTATTAATTGATTTTATCAAATTACCTTTCTTATTTGAAGCCTTACAAGTAAATCACTCTCAAAATTTGAATCGAGTCTTGATTCACAAGTAAGTCAAATTCATAAACCCAAAAAGATTTTGCTTTTAAAGTTTATATGTGGAGTAGTCCCAAAAACTAGATAGGGTGTTTATAGTATTAATAGGGTTTTGATACCTATTGAACTTATTTTATCTTCTTAATCAAAGTTCCCTGATAATCTCGATTAGGTATATAAAGTGTGAGTTGGGTTTTTAGGATAACTTTACATATTTTTTAATTAAGTAAAGTAACTTAGAGAACCTGATTTCATTATAAAATGAGTTTAGTTACCTTCAAGTTATTTAAATGATGAAATTAAATCAGTGAAAGATATGAGTGGTGTTTTTAAGCAGGTTCCTTCAATCCTTTGGAGTAATTTGGAGCAACTAAGAAGAAAATAATAAAAGAGAAACAAACATTAGTAGGTCTCAAGTCTTTTATTTATAAGACTAGATTTAAACAATACAACTAAAACACACACTGTTAGTATGTAAAAACTTTTAAAAGGGAGTGTCCCCAAAATCTAGAAGTGTAAAATTTTGGGGACACCAAAAAATTTCATCCTTATTCATGCACATAGCATACAAATAAAATTAGTCCATTTATAATTTTGTTCAAAATGTTGATTTTACTCATTACAATATCATCCAACCTATAGTACCGTAACATCATAAAGGGAGGTTATTAATCTTAATCACCTCTAAGCACAACAATGTTGCATCGAAAGTATTTTTTGAAAAATATAATCCATTTTTACAATAACCAAGCTTGTTTCCATCTATCGAAGATAATTTATTTGGATCCTTAATGAGATGAATGGTTAACACCATCCATAAGACTATAAGTAGACTCACATGAGGTATTTATGATAAAATATTTATACATATATCATAAACAAAACAATTTTAGGATTTTAATTTACCATATATGTATTTAATGAAAGAACTAGGCAAAACTACAACACTAAAAATTATTTTAATCATGTTTATGTTGTTTTAGATAATGCATTCAAAGAATATATTATGGTATGTAGGACATATTCATGTTAATACATGTCATTTTAGGACTGGTTTGGATATCCTCCTTTCCATATCCTCATTTATGTAGCTTTCAAAACACTATGGGTTGTTCTTGAGAAAATAGATGTGTAGTTTAATCATGTCATGTACTACATCAACAAAAAAATCTTAGGCACAAAGCTAAACTATATGGTAAATATGCATGAATTAGTCAAGTCTATTTATATTACTAAATCATTTTTCTCCATTAGAATATTTTATGTTCTTTTGCATTTTGATTATCCACTCATCTATCAATTTATTCAAAAACTAAATCTCAATGGTTCCACTATTATGTAGTTATTATTACCTCAGGAATAAAATATTAATGTCCTAAAAAATATTGAATTTTATATTTTAATTTTTCATTATCTTATATAAATAACATCTGGTAAACAAAGTACTAGGTAGATGATGGACATATTTTTTCGCTTTCTATGAAAATGTGTAGGTTTTATAATAAATTGGTTGCAAGAATGTCATCCTAATTTTTCTCCTATTATGAAATATAAAAAAACACCCACTATTATGATATATGTTGGCATATAGGGAAACCTAGACACTCTTATGAACTTTGTTGAGCATCTTCTCATCACCTAGATGTCACTCTACACATCTTGTGGCATTATGGGTTTACAAGGAGATTCCTACTAGATGACTAGTTAGTGCTTCAAATTTTCATGCAAAAAGACCACCAAGCTCAACTTAGAATAATTTGGTTCAAAGTTGAGCATATGTTTGACAATAAGGTGAGCAAGTTACATGATACTGATTCTATCAATATTTCTTTTTGAGTATATATAATTCACCTCCAATCACATGATTATGGATAAATTCATCTAAAATATCAAGTTTTAAGTTGATTTATAGGTTTTAACAAGTTAGGGTACATCTTCCTCTTAAATTTTCATCATGTTTCCATTTCATTAAAAAAAATTGAAATATAAAAATAAAAACCTTAGTCATTATTGATAGTCTTGGTTAGAAAACTAGTTTGTTGGCTTACCAAGTATTGAATATAGAGCTTGATTGTAAAACCATATTAGTAGCTCATCAAGGGAAAAAATATAAAAATTCAAAAGAAAAGCATAAAAAATTGTATATAGTTTTTATAACTTGATACAATGACATTATCTATAACCATGGGCCTATACTATCTTTTGAATTTATATTTCCATGTCTACAGGTTCCACCTTTTATATCTACAAGTTCTTACAACACTTGAAGAACACCACCACTGCCTAATTAGAAAACCCTACTTATTGCAACTATTGATTCTTATCTTTGATACTTTAAATTTTAGAAAACATTTCCACATGTTTCTTCCCTCCATTTTAGGTCTACATATACATGTTCTAGTTATATTTATATGGTCTTTCACTTATTTTGGATAATAACTATTAGTCCCAAGTTTGACCTTATAGTTACTACTACCTTGTTTCCTTATACAATCACTTTTGAATTTTTTATCTTGCAACCACTTCCACCAGATTTATTCAAATGTTTTTTCTTTGAATTGTTAATATTGCTTACTTATCATTTTTTCCTTTTCATGTTCTATGACATCATCAAGCCTATTGATTTTGGTAATCATCCAATACTAGTTGATACACATTTATATTATTCACTTCATGCATATTATCATGTAATTTCATAAGAATGCTATTATACTTTCTAACATTCTTTCTCTCAAAGACTTTAGCATCCCTCTCTTCATATTTCATTCATCCTTTATTGTTACTCATCATTCAGGATTATTTTTTGTTGACTTTTTTAGTTATTCACACTACATATAGGTATACATATTTCCATTTCATTGTACCTAATACTAAGGTTTTCTAAAGCATCATTATTTAATTAGTATACTAATAATTTTTCAATTAATATTAATTTTGATTTATATTAACATGAAAAATATGCAACTATCATTTATGCCACTCCCAAAAGGTAGCTAATTTACTCCCTCTGTCTTATTTAGTAGAATTTGACTTACCTTGAATATTCCATTCCTTCACCCAAATATTCTAAATAAATACCTTTTCATAATCATCTATATTTACACTTTCCACCTTCCATCACCCACCTTTTTTTACTTTCATATTTCCACATCCTAAATACTCCATATTTCTCACACTCAGTCATTCTCCCAAATTATACTATTTTTCATTGCCTCTATCAACTTGAGGCAAACTACCAAGCCTAAGTTGGGGGAGGGATGGTCAACAAATAATATTTATCTATTTCAAGGGTCACAAATATATTTATAAGAGGAGTCATTTTAAGTGGCATATTTTAAATTTCTCTCACATATCATTTTGGGTTATTATAAAATCATTTCCACAACCCAAGTTACACTTCTATAGGAAAAGGAAAGAGATTTTTAATAGCGATGGGAAGAAACATAGTAAGGAAATATCCATATAATCATATATACCTTATGAATAACTAACAAATTTAAAATATATTTAAAATTATGGTTGGTAATATTTATTTGAGAAATTCCTAGTATCTAATGAAAGCACAACAAAAGAATTTTTACAAACACTTCAAGGTAATATTGAAAAGGTATAGGGCTTAAAATTTGATATTTTAGAAACATTACCTGAATAATTTACTAGTTTTTAAAAAATAGGGACATGATGATCCCATGATAGGCCTAATGTAATAGAAATAAGAAACTAATTCTAGTAAATATGTGAGCCACTCATAGTTACTTCTTATGGAAAAAAAACAACTCTCCCTCACCTTGGAATGAAATAACATTATTCATTATGAGGGTTATTAATTTTTAATTAAATATTAATTGATTTGTACTACTATGTTAAAATATTAAATCATCTAAGACACAATCTTCATATCATCATTCCTAACATTTATGTAAATTTATTATGAAATAGTTGTCAATTTTTAAAAAGTGAGAGGATCCTCCTGTAACAAGGCAATAAAAATGCATGAAATAAAAAATTATAAAATGATCAGAATCACTAAATGAATTATAGTGATCATATGCCACTTTAATGGGGTAACCTCCTTTCAACAAGCTCAATACAAATATTTTTTTGATTCCTTGATTGGCCTCAACACTTATATATAAATTATATTCTAAGTAGCTACTACATCCCATGAATGTAGGATAAAAAAAATGCTCACAAGATGACTTACAAAGCATATGAATCCATAGAAACTATTAAAATAATAAAGTAAAGGAAAGAGATATCATGGGTTCATAACATCCCCTCCCTCTTAGAAAAAGCTTTGCCCTTAAAGATTTAGATGTGGCAATTGGTGTTGAATCTGAAATAGTGTTTCCCATGTTACATCCTCTGATTGCACTCCATACCACTAAATTAAAACCTTAGTGATAAATCAAGAGTAAAGTTGGCATGTGTGCCTATCTTGGATTGCTTCTAGCTCTAAAAGAATGGATCCTTCATTATCATTTTTTGGTAAAATAGTCCATACTTTGATGTTTATGCCAAAAACTTTCTTTAGATAAAAGACATGAAATACAAGTTGAAATTGGGAATAATGTGGGAGCTTCAACTTATAATAAACTAAACCAATATTCTAAAAAACCTTATAGGGCCTATAGAACTTATGAGCTAGCTTATGACACCATTTGAGTTTTGGGGAGGATTGCTTATATGGATACAAGTGAAGAAAAACCATATCATCTACTTGAAAAGTGCACTTTGAATGATATTGATCCTATTGTTTCATTAAATTTTGTGTCATATGAATATTATATCATAGGTTACTAAGGATCTGATCTCAAGTTCAAATACTCATGTTGATTGCTTAAACTGATGAACTAGTAGGGCTATAAGGAATGAACACTATTGGTGCTTAACTATAGACTACTTCATATGGAGTCAATTTCATTGAAGTGTAGTAGGAGGTATTATACCACCATTAAACTAGAGGGAGTCACTTTACCCACTGATGTTGTTTTTTTAAGGTGAATAAATGAAGGAAAGTTTCCAAGCAATTAGTGATAATCTTAGTTTGGCCATCTATTTTTGGATGATACCCATAACTCATCTTTAGTTGGGTACTAGTACATTGAAATAGTTATGTATAAAAATGGCTGGTGAAGGTTGTATCATGATTTGAGACAATGGATGAAGGAATGCCATGAATATGGAAATATGGTCTAGGAAAATTTGTGACTGTGGAGGCAGTATAGGGATGGCTAAAGGAACAAAAATGACTATATTTATAGAGGTGATCCACTTCAACCAAGATCACCATTTTAAATTCACATTTAGGGAACCCCTTAATGAAATACATAGAAATATCTATCCAAATCATGGTAGGGATGGATAAGGGTTCAATAAACCTAGGGATGAGTGTTGTTTCACCCTTGTTACATTGGTAGGTATCACATTTAGCCACCATCTATTAAAGTGACTTTTTCATTCCGTTCTAAAATAAGTTACATCATGCCTACTCATAATTTTTTAGAAAACCTGAGTGCCCCATAGATGGAGAGACAAGGAGTTCATATAAGATAGCCTGTTGAAGATTTATGCTCTAAAGAAACACCGGATGATCCTTATATTTCAAAGAATCACCATGTCATGAATAATGTGTTACAATTGAGGGGTTAGTGGAAAAATATTGAATGATTAAAGATAATGAGGAGTGACTAACATACCCCTACTATATAGTGTCCAACCAATTCATAATAGGCATGGAAATAGCTGAAAGGCAATCTTGGTCCACAAATGTGTGAGATAGAGCATTAACCACAATATTGTCCTTACCTTTCTTATAAGTGATCTCATAGTCATAACCCATGAGTCTACAAATACATTTGTATTGTGATGGGGTGGAAATCCATTTTTATAAGAAATATTTTAGACTCTGGTGATCAGGTTTTATGTAAAAAAGATTTTCCAATAGGTATGGTTGCCACTTTTGTACTACATGTAAGATGACCATCATTTCCTTCTCATAAGTATAGAGCACAAAATTCTTGCCAAAAAGGGATTTTTTGGTGAACTCAATGGGGAATCCTTATTAGAGGATAACAATACCAAGTCAATTTCTATAATCATCACTCTCGATAGTGAAGGTCTTAGAAAAATTAGGCATAGCTAGAATAGGTGTAGTACACATAGTTTGTTTCAATTTTTCAAATATACACTCAATAGCTTATGTCTAAGTAAAATCATATTTTTTGAAAATATTTGTTAGTAGAGATGAAATCTTCTCATAATCCTTGACAAAATTGTGATAGTATCCAATTAGTCCCAAAAAACCATGAAAGCTCTTGAGTGTCTAAGAATGTATCTAATTTGTCATGGTAGTTATTTTTTTAGGATCCCCCTAAACCCCTTGGGATAAAATAATATGCCTAAAATACTCAAATTTTTCTTGTATAAAAATAAATTTGGACTATTTTTCACAGAGATGATGGTCAAAGAGAAGTTATAGTATAAGCCCTAGATGTTGGAGAAGCTCAAACCATGTTTTACTATAGGTGAGGATATCATTAAAGAAGATCAGAATGAATTTATATAGGTAGGGCCATAGTATTTTTTTCATCAATGCTTGGAATGTTGAAGGATCATTAGTGAGGCCAAAACTAATGACTAGAAACTCATAATGGATATCATGCATGTGGAAAGATGTCTTAGGGATATCATCTTCATGAAGCTAGATTTGGTGATATCCAGAGAAGAGATCCAACTTGGAGAGAAAATGAGTGCCATGAAGCTCATAAATAACAGGGATCAATAACTTATCCTTGAGTTTTAGGAGATTAAGTGCATGAAAATCAATGCAGAGGTGCAATGACCCATCTTTTTTTTAACAAGGAAACTAGGGAAGAATATGGACTAATACTAGGGTGAATAATGCTTTGCTTTAGTAAGTCTTGAATGAGCATTTCAATTTCAATATTTTGATCAAATGGGTGGTGATAAGGCTTGATGTTGGGAGGAATACTTATAGGAAGGAGCTAAATATAGTGGTCTTCTAGTAGTGAAGGTGGTAATCCCATTGGTTTGGCAACGACGCATGCATACTTTTATAGAATGGTTTGTAGATTAGAGTAGTGGATACTATTGATGGTTGTATTTGAATGGAATGAAGCTAAGAAATGACACCATGTGAATTATTATGAAGAATATTTTCCATGTGTTATGAAATTATGATGCTAAGAGATCTTAGTTGTAAGCCTTTCAATGTGTGTTTTTGCCCATTATCTAAAAATTACATCCAAAGTTTATCAAAATCTCATCAAATGGGTCCAAGTGTGCATAATCACTGGCCTTCCAAAATAACACCACATCTACCTAAGGGTAAGGCAAACATGGTAGAGTACAAGTTGTAATCTCTAATAGAGATATACACATTAGGACACATACCTTTGCAAAGTAATGTGCCCCAATTGGAAATCATGACTTAAAAGTTGGAGTAAGGATGGATAAAATAATTAGCCTATTTGGTGATCTAAGGGTTAATGAAGTTATGAGTGATACTTGAATTAATGAGTATTATGAGAGGGAAATTATTTAATTAACCCTTGACCCTCATGGTTTTTGGGATAATGACTCATGCTAAGGCATGGAGAGAGATCTCTAGTTGGTCCTCTCAAGAAGTAGGCTCCATGATTGGTTGAGCTTCTTCTAGATCATTTATTATATCATGAACATCTTCCCAATCATTAGTTGTGAGTAGAGAGTGCACATCTAATAGGTAGAGCTTTTACTCAACACATTTATGTCCTTGAGTGAATTTATCATCATAGTTATAACATAGTCCTTTTTCTCTATAGGCTTGCATCTCGACTTTAGTCAAATGCTTGATAGGAGCGGTTCTAGGGGTTGAAATTATTTGAGATCATTGTAAATATATATCTTCAAAGGGATCAAAATTAGATTTGAATAGTTTTTAGATTGTTATCTTGTCCTATGTCAATTTAGCCAACCTTAAAGCTTCCATCATCATGTTGGGCTAAAACATTTTGACCTTAAATCAAATTCCATCCTTCAATTCACTAACATAACATCTCCTAAATAATTCATTAGATAATCCCTCTATGTGATTGGCCAATTTTCCTCACTCTATTTGATATTCTCTCATGATTCCTATTTGGTGATGTTTAGTGAGTGCACCAATGAAGTCATCAAAAGAAGTAGGGCCAAACCATTATAAAATGAGGGTGAAAAAAATAATCCATGTTGGATCATCATGAGCCTTGGTATACCAATGATACCATTAAAGGGCTTCAAGTTCCAAGTGAAAGGATGTAAGTGGGACCTTGTTGGCATAAAAAGTATTATGTAGACTAAACTATTGTTCTATCTAATGATCCATACAATTGGATATTCACCATAGAATCGAGGAAAATTAAGCTCTAGCCCATGATAATTTTTGGAAGAAGAAAATCTAGTGTCTAAAAAAGACTATGGATGACATTTGTTATTCATAGTGGTATGTTGAAGACTAAGGATAATTTTTTTTTCATCAAGATATTTGATGTGGGTCTTGAAGGCAACAATTTCATCCTTGATGTTTTTTTCTCCTGTTTGGGTTACTACCATGAACTAAATATCATTTTTTTTGTAATGGATAGGAAAACTTGAGTTAAGACATTTAGTAAGGAAAGTTTTGAATTTGGGTAAAAATAGAAGCGGTAAAGGGGATTTTAATAAAAAATTCGTAGTGGGAGTATGATTGATGAAGGTGAGGGAAATTTTAAGGGTGGAAATGGAAAACTAGAAAATTTGTGAAAGAGGGATAAAGGATTATAATGAAATGATGAACATAGTGGAATTTTTTTATGGAAAACAAACAAAAAAGAAGTTATGGCAAAACCCAAAAAAAGGGAAAAATAATATTTATGAGAATTAGGAGTGGAATTGGGATATGGGACCTTAAGGAAGAAAATGTAGGAATGGAATTTTAGGTGTCCATGTAAAGTTTGAGGATCAATGGGAATACAGATGAAGAGATATTGTAAAAAAATGAAATAAAAATTACTCATTTTTTCCTATTGTTTTTGTTTTTGGTTATTGTGTTTTATAAGACATATCTACAAGGAATATGCTAAAACAAGTCTATAAATATGATATGGTGATTGTCTGATACTCTACTTGTAATATGATAAAACTTGTATACCAAGTATATTGATACTCTATTGAAGATTTGATATTATAGTTTAATGGTATCACTCTAACCACCAATGTAATCTAAGTGAGTACCACTTTCCAAAAATGTTTTGGCCATGGAATTATCTCTTAGTGAAAGCTCTTGGTTTTCCTCACATATGGGAACTACTTAATCAAGAAGGGGACATTGCTTGCTTCACACTCCTCCCAATGAGTTTTAGGGCTTTCACCCAAGTACTTCATATAGTTATATAGTTAGATTTTTATCCTAATCTAAACTAGGTTATCATATTATAGAATAATACTAAAATGAATTATGTATTATAATAGAGTTATTTTCAAAAAATTATTTAAAGGAATAATGTATAAGAATAGAGTGAAGAATTTTTGAAGGAGAAAAAAATTTGGCCATGGAAAGTTCTCTGATACCAGATGAGAGGATCCTCTTATAAAAAGTCAATAAAAATGCATGAAATAACAAAATTATAAAATGAATAGAAGCACTAAATGAATTATATTGATCACATGCCACTTTGATGGGGTAACCTCCTATAAGAAAGCTTAATACAAATAATTTGTGGATGCCTTTATTAGCCTCAACACTTACTTATATATGAATTATAATATAAGTAAATAATACTTCTCATAAATGTGGGATAAAAAAAAATTCTCATAGGATGACTTATAAATCATATGCATCAATAACAACTACTAAACTAATAAATTAAATAAAAGAGATATCATAGGTTCATAACAAAAAGGTACTGTAAAATCATTGGCTTGTCACTGTTTGATAATTTTCATAGTTTAAGAAGTATTATATGATAATAAACCTATATTATCATGGAAATAATTATTTTATGAATTTTACATTCCATGTGTTAAATCTAATTTGGTCTAAAAAAAATAATAAAAAACCTCCATTCCAAAAGAAGTCATGAAAGGAATTCATGTTTTAAAAAAAGCCTTAGCCATTAGTTAGAAAAATCATAATGCTTATGGAAATAAATGAAGGAGTATCATTTTAATTTGTATACAAGGAATAAATTATTATATTTTCAAATTCATATAATGAAATTTCATAGGTATGACATATCAATAGAGGATAGAGAGATAATGATGAAAAGTAAGAGTTGTTCTTAGTTCATCATATGATTGCACAAAGATGTGCAATAAGTTACATTTGGGGATATGATGAGGAATATAAATGGAAATCACATCACATAATATTATCTTATAAACCACTTTCATTGGCCATTATTATATCTATAATCCATGCTTAATAGTATCAACTTCCCTTATGTTGTATATATTTATTATTCCAGTATAAAGTCTATGATTTATAAACAAAGGAATATGATTTAATGATTTTGTCATATGGTATTTATAATGTTGAAATATATAATTCCAAATATACCATTAGGTTTAAAATATAAATAATACTATTGAATGAACAAGAACGTGTATTAGTTTGATTTTATCTTATTGAAAGTGGCTACATGTGTTTCATGGCTAAAACATGCCAATTCATAAATATAAATAAAATGGTATCAAATACATTATTAAACCTAACTATTATTTCATATTTTTATTTTTCATGAAAAATTAAACACTTTAAAAAAAGTGTCACCTCATTTATTTTCCATATTCAAAATTTATGGCTCCTAGAAGTAACCTATAACAATTGTTATGCCAACCCATAACAACTACTATGTGAGCCCATATCAAATTCTATAAGTCACTATTTTAGATTTGTAACCAGATTTCATCTTATAAACACTTATAAATAGCTTAGCTAAAGGTGTAAAAAGTTTTAAAGGTTGGAGGACATGAAAACTACTTTCAACTACTTCATTTTCATTTTATACATTCATTTCTATTTCCTTCAAGTTTGTCGTAATAATGAAAAAATGGATTTTGATTTTATAATTGTTGTTGCAACATCATATATTATTTATAATATCTTAGGTATTGTTTTGTGTATTATTATATTCTTATAATAACCATAGATTATGGTTATAACCTATATATTTTGTATATCTTTTAATAATACTTTACCTTCTCTATATTTTTTATATCGTTTAGTAATACCTTACCTTCTCTATTTAAGAGAGAGTTGTAGGTTACAAAGAAGCTAGTAGGGATGTAAGGAATGAGTAGGTAGATAACCTAGATTTTAGAATAGCATATAGTGTTGTAATCAAGTTCTAATTAAATTATAGTTACATGTAGGAATTCCATTTTGATTAATAAATAGTTTACTTTATTTAATCTTGTCTTAATAAAGGATGAGATTTCAGCTCTAGTCCAATCAAGGAAAGGTCAACTCACATGGATTTGGTAGTCTTGTTTCCAATTCATTAGATATTTTTATTATGATGTGTGTGCATTTTCAATTTATTTTATTTATTTAAGTGTATTTTTTAATTTCTACTTATGTACTTCAATTATGTTTGTGTATTTCATTTCCATGTGGGAAGCTTCCAAAGATAGATCTAGATTTCAATTCTTTCAATTTACTTTCATGTATTTTCATTTCCTTAATTTCATGTAATTTATATTATTTAAGTTTATTTCCCTATACATAACCTTTAAACAATACTATTGTTTCACATCGAGTGCTAATAACTTACTGATATTCATGCCGTAAGTTGACAATTAGTTATAGTAGTAAGATCAATAAAATAAGTGGACACCCCATATTAATCATTAATATTTGGGGTTTTATGAAAGATTTGACAGCATCAAGTTTAATTGGTAGTTTGATTTTACTTTTTGAATGCATTTTAAAATTGGCATAGATAGATACTATAAAAATGGCTCATTGGTAGATGATAGTATTATAGACATGGTGGAGATGCCCATGGGCCATAAATTTTTTGTCAAATGTACATGAATAGGGACGTAATAATAAATATTTTATTATTTTGATGATTCATGTTAGAGTTAGAAGATTATTGATTAATTCACTATGCCAGAATTGACAAGAAGTTGAATATGTGCACTTGATATTCATAGGATATGATTAAATGTACAAATCTAATAATATTATGATGGGAATTACACATATCTCATCATTTATATAAAAAATATCCATAAATTTTTGCCTTTGGTTATATATTGCATTATATTTAATAGTTAAGGTCTTATCTAAGTAGGAAATTAATGTATTTATCCTTTGTTTGTATGTAATACATTACTGAATCCTTACCTTATTATTATGTCTAACTTGGTTGAATAACACAATTTTGTGAACATAAACACATACTAATGGAAAGATAATTTTGAGAATACAAAAAATAATTTTGGCACTCTTTTTGGCTACAATTTTGATGATTTAGCAAATGAGCTTTGAAGATCTAATGCTATGAAGAATTTATACAAGTGATTTGAAGTTGCTCTAAGGGTGATTTTAAGACCTATATATTTTTCTATAAAAATTTATAGGAATGATCTAAATACCTATACAAATTTCTTGAAATACTTGTACAAGATGCTTCGAAGACACCTAAGCATGCTTCAAAGACTAGTTAGATCCTACTAATTGATATAGTATTTTGAAATATATCTATTGTATATAAATAGAGTTTATATATTTAGATATTTTATTTTAGGCATTATAATTCATGGTAATGGCCTAAAATAGTATGGATATACTTGTACTTTTATTTTCTAAAATTGAATAAGTATCTTCATATCCATGTTAGTTATTTCATGTCTATAGTTAGTTGATTTAGTTACAATACCTTCATAGAAGCATGTAATCTAACTCCTAGATTTTATATATTTCAAATAATCAAATTCGAGCATTGAGATCACCAAAAAAAATTAATCTATGAATAGTTATTTATATGTGTTCAAATACATATCTCCTTCTCATTCTAGATAGTTATAAAAAGTTGGAAAAGTTAGTAGTTTGTGAATTAAAGTTACAAAATAAAAGAAGAATTTCATATCTATATATGTTACTTTGAATGAAATAAAGTTTATATTTACTTATATTATTGAGTAAAGTATATCTTATTCTGAGGAAGGAACAATGGCCCACTTCTTTTTGAAGATCAGGATAAATTGATACTTTTTAGTTTAATAGTTTAGAAGTATTACTTCAATTTAGGTATATTTCATTCACTACAAAGTGAAATTTCCTTTTAAATGCAAGATTAATTTATTTTGAATGTAGATTTGTTTCCTTTCAAAGTAAAGAGTGATTATTTTAAAATAGAAGTGTGAATTTCCTTTTCAAAATCAAGTGTGAATTTCATTTAATGAAAGTGTGTTTCATTTACATGCAAGAGTTATTTTAATTCAATACAAGTTGATTTATTTTATGCAAGAGTGTTACTTTCAATTCAAGTATGTTTTTTAATTCATATCACCTTCAAAATTTGTCATAAGTTGTTTAAGTGATAATAGACAACATTCTCAAATTTTGGAACATCGCATTGTCTTACCCAACTGGGTAAGTTGAGTGAGGACATTATATGTCTTATGCCAGTTGTTTAAATTTTGGATGGTGATAATGTGAATTTTAATAAGAGATCTTCAATTAGAAATATTTTATATTTAATTTTATACAAAATAGAGTTATATTCTTATTTACTATTTTTAGGATTTAGAAAGCACATCAAAAGTAAACATCCTAAATAGTGAATTGTATAGCTCCAATGTCAAATAGTTTCATTGAATATAACTATTTAACACTACCTTGGTTGGAAATGAGACCAATCTATTAATTAGTTAAATGAGAGGTATAACGATATCCTATTATGTTTGGCACCATTTCTAGGGACATTCATCGATAAGTGTTAATGAGATTCTACATTAGAGTTATGTAGGGAAATTCAAAAAAATTCATAAAACTCAAAAACACAAAAACATTCCAAGAATATTTAGATTTATGAACCACCCATGAGATTATCAAGGATGGTTTATCTCCAAGGGATCTTAAATAAATCAAGAAGAAGAGAGGGTCGAATCATTGTTAGAAAGATCAAGAAGTGAAATAAAATCAGTTGATAGCCATTTTTATGATTCCTAAATAAGGTTCATCCTCACAATAGATCCTACAAGAAGAATCCTATTCAGAACATCTTCTCTTATAGGGAAAATTGATCTTGAAAATCCTCTTTCTAAAATATTTAGATTTGATACACAATCTCTACAAGAAGAAGATCTTATTGAAGATTTCTTCCTGAGATAGGCCATAGATTGAGCACCCAAGAAATGAGATTATATTGGATTGATAACCAAAGTTGGGAAGAAAATATGAGAGATGAACATGCACATGTGGAAAACCTTGACCGATAACCCCAACATGATAGAAATTTTTCTTATCTAATTATCCTAGCACCTCATGAGATAAATTCCATTAAAAACATTTCACCATCCATTTTTACCTTCTTTCAAAGGTAAATCCTCAGAGGATCTAGATTAATTCCTCTTTAAATTATAGTCTCTCTACCAAACATATGATTATGTCACAGACAATCATAATTTGAATTTATTCCCATCTACACTGAAGGAAGCCGCCATGAGATGGTTCATGAGCCTTGAGGTAAATTCCATAACCACTTGAGATGAAATGGAAACTGCATTTTTGATAAAATATTAGGATTATTATAGATCTAAATAATGGAAGGAATACACTTTCAAGATCAAAAAAAATGAAGATGAAAAGTTAGAAGATTACCTTGATAGGTTTATATTTACCCATAAAAGGGGTGGTTACCAACTAACTAAGGAGTTTATCAAAACAATATTTATTAAAGGGTTATATGATGCTGCACTTAGTTATTTGAATTTAATGGGAAAGGGTGACATTAACAAGTTAATTTTTCATCAATTTTCAATACAATGTACTAACTACTCTAGGACAAGACCTAGAATAAGGAAATAAAGGTTAGGAAAATCACTTGAAGTTGGCCAATTAATGGAAGAATTTGCCAATTTTAAGATGAATATTTTAGTGTAATTGAAATCTACCTTAGATGGCCTCAAGTCAAAATCCAATACTACCAATACTAAATAGTTATCAATCTATTATCCTAGATGCAGACTCAAACATGCAATAAAATAATTCCCCTTAGACAAAATAGAGGTATGTCATATTTGATATCTAGACCATGACACTAATAATTTCAAACACCTTCCTACTATATGAAATCAATTTAAGAAAGCATCACATATAATTAAAGAAGTAAAATTTATTCAAATATAAGGAATCCAATACTCCCAACCTCAAAATTAGTCTAGTCTAATATTTCCTCCCAATCCATGGATGACACCATGAGATGGACAAGTCATACTACAAATTTGGATTACACTACAACCAAAACCTTTGGGTAGTCAAGAATGGATGCCACATATGTGGGGCATGCCTTAAAATCAACCTTGGGCACATCATCAAAACCAATAACCACATTGGGTACAACAATCACCACCTTAATAGTAAAATAAATAATATCAACCCAAAATAAGGTTTTATCCATAGCAAGCTTTGATGCCATTAAAATCTTAGCCACCATAGATTGATTAGAAGATTAACCAATAATAGTTATCTATCTAGCTAGTGGCAAATCCAAATAATAGGTAAAATTCACCTATCTATGGAGCTAATCAAGAAAGTAATACTACAAGTGGTTCAACTGAATGTAATAATATTCAACTCAGATCAGAGAAGGTAGTACGAGATTCACCTATTACCATAAATAAAATTTATAGTGATGACAACTCTCTTGAGCCACCTATAGTCTAAGAACCAACTAAAGAAAAGGTAAAAGCCACAACCACATCAAACATAATTCAAGATCCCCCTATTATTCTATTTCTTAAGAGACTTAAGGAAGAGAAACCTAAGAAAGATTTTGAATTACTACATGGATTGAATGACATGAGGATAGAATTACACTATTAAAATCCATTAAATATATTCTTGAACTAAATCAAATCATTAAATGATTGTACATCAAAGCATAAAAATAAATAAGTAATATCTAATAATAATTCAAGTAACTAGAAAAATTATTGATTTATTAGAAAGAAACATACCTGTTCCTAAATATGGAGATATTATCAGTCTGATGATGAATGTGATAATTGGGAACAATTCTATTCTAAATTTGCTTGTATATCTAGGTGCTGCCATAAACATAATGACTATCAACATAGTAGAGTTTTTATATCTCATAGGGCTTCAACCTACCACAACAATTTTCCAAATGGTAGATCAATCCATTACTGCCACTGAATCAACCATAGAGAATGTACCAATCACCATAGAATCCTAGTAATACCCTATTGATTTCATGATCCTTCATCCTAAACCAAATAGGGTAGGGTATCCAATCATTTTTGTTAGACCATGGTTATCTATAATTGTAGCATAAATTGACTATAGATATAGAAATATGACCATTTCTAATGAAATTCATGCTAAACATATATCTCTATATCTACCTACTAAGCCTTCAATGGGTCTTTTTAAATAAATTTGGGTGGATTAACCTGAACAAAACTAGACTAGTGTATCTCCCTTATCCATGGTTACCATCAAAGAACATGCCCAATAATTTGAAGAACAAATAACATAAGATTTAGACCAAGAGAGCCTAGCTCTAAAGTGTAATAGTTTTGATCTAAGGTTTGATATTTTTTCTCTAAAGTTTGAATGTTTTTTATTTGAATTCTAATAATTTTACTCTAAATACCAATAGTTTTGCTCTGAATTATGAAGTTTAGCTCTGAAGACTATTATCTTAGTTCTAAAGATTATTAACTTAGCTATAAATACTAGTGGCTTAGCTCTGAAAATTGAAAGCTATGATCTAAAGATGAAAAATAATGAATGGGAAGAATCCACCTCCATTACTAAGAGTCAAGACATTACCATAATACCACCAAACATGTTATCTAGTCCATAGGACATTCAACAAGCCATAGTTGACTGGTCTCAAAATGGGTAGAATTCATTTTTACATGCTTTTCATTATCCATTGAAAAATATGTTTTTCACTAGTGAAACATTTTATAAGGATGTATCCACACTTCATATGTTACTACCACACACATGTCCATTAAATTACATGATGATTGAATTCAAATAACTCAATTCTATTATTTTAGATACTAAATATTAGCTATCAATAGTTGGTTAACTGACCCATAAGAAAGAAAAGTATTTGATGTCTTGGTAAAACACACAAAATATTTTATTAGGATTATAGTGACAATAAATGAATACATCCCAGTGTCTATACACATCACATCTACATTGAAAATGTTAAACTAGCCAGATAACCACAATAGAGGATTAACCTAACTTTAAAGTAAATTAACAAGCTATTGGAAGTTAGTTTTATCTATCCTATATTTGATAGCAAATGGGTTTTACCTCTAGTTATTGTTCCTAAAAATGTTAAATGGATAGTTTGTGTAGACTATAAATAATTGAACAATGGCACTATGAGAGACTACTTTACCTTGCCTTTTATTGATCAAGTTTTAGATAATTTGGTAGGAAAACAATGTTTTTCTTTCTTAGATGGATTCAATGGATACAATAAAATTAGAATAGCACCTGAAGATCGAGAAAAAAAATATTTAACTACCCCTAGGGAACATATTCTTATACAATCCTTACTTTTTGATTGTGCAATGTACCTGCTACCTTTTAGAGAGTAGTGTTACCAATTTTTTTAATCTTACAAATGACTATGTGGAAGTGTACATGGATGATTTCATTGTCCATGGTACTACAGTTTGTTAAGCTTTAAACAACTTGGATAAAGTGCTTAATATATGTGAAGATCACGAGGTATCTCTAAGTCATTTTAAATGCATCATAATCCCTAATGAAGGGATAGTCTTAGGACATCATATTTCTTCTCAAGGGATAAAAATATATCCTAAAAAGATTGAAGTAATTTATAACCTCCCCATTCCATAAACACAAACTGATGTTAAATTGTTTCTTGGTCATGTAAGATATTATATAAGATTCATTGAAGACTTTAGCAAGATAGATACCCCCATGTTTTATTTGTTAATAAAATATATTGAATTTGTATGGAATGGTAAATGTCAAGAAGCTTTTGAAACATTAAAGAACAAACTCATGATTGTTCCAATATTGAAAGAACCTAACTAGGAAAAATCTTTTCAATTTTATAATGATGCTTCAAATATTGTATTAGGAGTATTCTTAGGTCAAAGAAATGAGGATGGAAATATGTATGCCATTTATTCTATTAACAAGAATCTTACTCCCATAAAGAATAACTACACTACCATAGAGAGAATTTATTACTTTATCTATGCTATAAATAAATCTATGCATTACATTACTAGTTATTAGGTATTTATCTATATAGACCATTCAATAATTAAGTACTTAATGCGTAACCTAGTAATAGGTGAGACAATAATTAGATGGCTATTGATGTTACAATAATTTGACATCACTATCATAGACAAACTAGGGAAGTATAATGTTGTTAAATTTTAATCTATATTGATCACTACAGGTAAATATGAACCTATAAAAGACTCATTTCCAGATGAATAACTATTTTACATATCTACATACTCCCCATGGTTTGCAATCATGGAAAATTACTTAGTAACTGGAAAGTTTTCTCATTTTTTACCTTTAAAGAAAGAGAATGTTTGGTTATAGATAATTCTCATTTCAAATGGTTTAAAGGCTTATTTTTAAAAAATGGACCTAATCATATACTTAAAAAATGTGTTAGATAATATGAAGTGTATTACATCATTAGATAATGCCATAATGAATTAGGAGGAGGACATTATTAATAAAAAAGGATCATTCATAATATCCTTGGTGCAGGTTACTACTTGCCATCTCTTTACAAGATTGTCAAAAGGTTTGTATAGTAATGTGATCTTTTCCAAAGGATGTGTAAGCCTAATTTATCCTCTAAAATTCCTCTTCATCCTTAAATAGGTTTAAAACCATTTAAAAAATGAGGTTTGGACTTTTTTAGACTAATCAACCCACCATCTCAAGGAAATAAATATTTATTAGTGTGTACTGATTATGTTACTAGGTGGGCTGAAGTGAAAATACTCACATTTTCTAGAGAAGAAATGGTTTTTGGTTTTCTATACCATAAGATAATGTTGAGATTTGGAGATCCTAGATATATAATCTTAGATAAAGGACCCAAATTCATGTCCAACATGATCTAATATTTTATAGAGCTATACCAAATCAATCATAGGAAATCTTCACCATATCATCCCTAAGCCAATGGGTAAGTAGAAGTCACCAATTGAGAGCTATAAAACATCCTAACCAAAATATTGAACAACAATAGAAAATATTGAGTACAAAAATTACCTAAAGTAGTTTGGGTATACAATACAATAAGGAAGACAACTAAAGTATTTTGGAAAGAAACCTTTGCTACCAATAGAATTTGAATTGCAAATATTGAATATAGAAATTGATCCTAATGAAACAAAAAATGAAAGAATAATGCAACTAAATAGGTTGGATGAATTAATAATGGATTCACTCACTTAAACCATCATGATGTATAAGTAGATATAGTAGTGGAATGATACTCAGATCTGAGAAAAATAGTTTTAAGAGGGATATTGGTCACTTTTATTTGATTATAAATTCCAAAATTTCAAGGGTCATCTAAGGAAAATATGATTTGGACCATACCTAATCAAAACCATTTTCAATAATGCCTTTGTCTAGTTTTAATCAATGGAAAATTGACAAAAGGACACTTTTGGTCAATGGTCATGGGCTTAAGGTGTATGAAGACCTCTCAGTAAGGAAGAGTTTATTTAATATAACCAAGACCAATTTAACCTTGTGAAAGAAACTAGTTCTTCCACTAAGGCTAAATGATCTTCACAATAGACATCCAATAAAGGATGAGTCTTACAAAATATTAAATTATAGTTCTCCTCCCTTCAAAATTTAAAAACCAAAAATATAAAAAAATATAAAATAAAAAAAATTCTACAAGGTGAAAACTAGTAAATGGTGATTTTTAGAAGAAATTTTTTTATAATAAAATATAAATTATTGTCAAATAATATATATTCTCAAACTTTTTTATCCCTATAAGACACATGAACAACTCTCAAAGATATACATGGGTTCGTATAGTAAGGTAAAATTGTATTTATTTTCCCAAAGGATTTGGAATTTTTTGTTTCATATCATTCATGTGTAATCATTAGGAAATAAACACTTTTTTAATAGATAAGTTTTGGTTATGTCATGTGGGTATGATGAGTCTACAACATAATCACCACATTCCAATATTTGACATGATCGTGTTTTCAAAATACCTGTTTAAATGGATTTGATGAGATGACATTTTAATGGAACTTTTCTTAAAATTTTATTTGATGTAATGCATAATTCAATTTGAATATTGTCTCAATTGATACCAATTATGACCTTTTCACCACATCATTCATAATGATTGAATAAAGTGTCTTACCATTATATATCACATGTTCCAAAGTGATCACAATAATTGACGCCATAATTCTTGTCATAATTTCACAATATGCCTTGATTTGCTATTTATTTTTATATTATCATTGCTATCTATTATTGAATCATATCCCTAATCTCCTACCTTCCCTTGTTTCTAGTTCAATTATAAGATATATTTTTCATAGTGTAATTAGGTTTTCAATCAAATAGTGTTAGCTCCAAAGATGGGTAGAAGGAATAAGAAATGTGAACTAGAATCCTTAGATGCATTATTCCAAGATGAGGTAGCCAAAGATATCTTTGAGTCAATGGGGTAATTAAATTTATTCAAAATGTTTCAAGGTTTTCAAAAATATATTATGAAAGATTTTTTGAGAATTTTTATGAAGACCATTCTATTATCAAAGGTAAAAAGATTCCAGTAAATCCCTCTATGATCAGTACACATTCTGGGATTTCTGATGAGGGTGTATTTTTTATCAAGAAGATAGGTATTTCAAACCTGATTCACATGTTCATTATAGGAAATGAACCTTACCCTAGATTGGCCAAGTCCCCACAAGGAATGGTTAAGGGAATTATGAGATACAACCTTCCACAACCCTAATAGAATGTTTTATTCTAGATTATGAAATATCTTATTTGTGATGGTTAGCTTATAGTAGTTAGTGGATATTACATTTACTTCTTCTATTTAAATTATGTTATTCTATCTTTTTTATGTCATTTAGTTCCCTGGATTCATCAAAGGAGATGTCAGAGAAGAATAAACGTTAAATCTTCCATATTTACTTCATAATGCCTTAATCAATGTTGATCAAAATTGAAAATAGGTATTGGGTCTATATAACACCATGAGTTAGTTACCCTCATCCAAAAACATTATTTATTATAAAAGCCTAAGGATGAAAATCCCTAGTCCTCCTTATTCCATAAACTACCTCAATTATCTATCAAGAAAACACCATGCCTTGCCTCTCCTCCTACTATAGTACAAATTGAATAAGGCCAATTTTTAGTTCCCTCAACTTTAAAGATGTGCTAAAGATTTAAAAATATAAATGGGAGTTTAATTATATAATCCTAATCCTATAGCCAAGCTCTGAAATAGTCATGATCTTATTCTATAGGAAGAAGAAGAAGATGTACAAGCCACTTAGACTTTGGGAAGATTAAGTTCTCCCATTGACATTATAGATGTTAAAAAGGTAGCTAAAGAAGAAACCCATTAATAAGAAATTGTATTTGAAGAAGAAACCCTTGCAATAAAAATTGTGACTCAATAAGTAGAGTGACCTTTACCCTCTACTATTGATAAGGGTAATGTATCATTGATAGAAGGTCCATCTTCTCCCTATCCTGATAATAAAGAAAAAGAACTGTAGCATGTCATGGCTCTATCTCACCTTGAATAAATAATCTGATAGCAACAAGTGGAATTATATTTTATTCATTCAACCTTGCAAGGTAAGAACTATATTATTTCCAATTTGGAACAAAAATGTGAATAATTTGTTACTAGGTCTAGAGAACAATAGGGAATTCTTATAGTAATACAAGCTGAATAGATTAGAGTATAAAATTTGTTGTTTTCTCAAACTCAATAATTGAGTACTATACATAATTCTTTTGTTATTAAGGACACTGAAATTTTTGATTTTTAAAATGATAGTGTTGATAAAAATAATCAGATCAATAATATAAAATAAACTATTTTTGATAGAGATGTATGGATTATGCAACACACTGATAGACTAAGAGAGATAATCACTCAAACTACTTAGTTACAAGCCTTTATAAGAGAAATAAAAATAGAGAAAAGAGAAATAAAATTCTAGACTTAGGGACCTACAAGAGCTATTCCCTACTTCCCCATTCCACTCCATGAAATGATCTTAGTCTAGAAAAAAACCCAACAAAAACTTAAAAGTTGGAAGAAAATACTAAAACAAAAGTTGAGTCTCAATAACAATTGGTAGAGTCTCAACAATTGTAAAAAGCTCAAGTCTCCATTTAGCACATTTGTGCAATTTCTAAGAAATTGTTAACATGTAGGAAACCTTCCTTTATTTGTGTTTTTTTTCTCCATGAGAAATTATACACATGGTAGATACAACTGATTTCTCTTGGCTTTCCACATATTATTGAAGATGAGCACATGTTTGTGGATGTTTTTATCAAAATTGCTAAAGAAAGGAAAGATGTAATTTATTACTTTTATACTTTTAACATGTTTTTAGGTTATCAATCTAGTTTTATAATAAATATATTTGTTGGGGAGACACAATTATGTGCCTTTCTCTCTACTCTGAGAAGCTAGACAACATGGAAACAAGCCAATAATAAATTTTTGGAATTGAAAACACCATTGTTCTATGTATGAGACCCCAATTCAAAAGGAGAGGAAAATTCTTACTACTTTTCAGCCAATGTACCACATGTATATGAAGAATAAATACCATGAGTTATTGAGAGCTAATATTATAACCTTTAAAACTATTATGAACCAACATTATACCAATACCATCAATGATTGCATATCCAAGTGGGACACTTTACCTATGGATTTAAATTTTAGGGAAGTCTTGAGCCACACAATCATAGGAGAGCCTAGGAAATTTTTCATATTAACACTTGGCTCTTAGATGAAGGCAGTTTAGATGTATGGATTGGAATGAGATTTAGGCTTCTAATAGTTTTTTCTCCTTTGTTTCCATGATAGAGTTGGCACACTCAAGCATAAGATGAGTTTTAGGTTTGGTTGCACATAGTTTTAAGGGATTTTTTATTCTTACCAAGAGGACACCATGATTGGGGACACCATTTTCAAATATATGATCTTATTCAATGGCTAGAATCAAGAATTTTAGATTGAAGACCTGTTATCCCACTTGTTTGCAAGAGGACTTATAAAAGGTAAAGTGTGGGAGATAAATGATGATCATTCCATATATCTCATCATATCTATGCAAACTATCCATAAATTGTTAACTTTGGTTATATATTGCATTGCATTTAATAGTTAAGGTCTTATCTAAGTAGAAAATGAATACAATTTATCTTTTGTTTGTATGTAATACATTATTGATTCTTTACCTTGTTATTATGTCTAACTTGGATGAATAACATAGTTTTGTGAATAAAAAGACATCCTAATGGAGCGATGATTTTGAGAAGACAATAAATAGTTTTTGCAACTCTTTTTGGCTATAATTTTGAGGATTGGATGAATGAGCTCCAAAGATTTGATGCTCTGAAGATGATCCATGAGTGCTCCAAATATGATCTAAGGTCATTTAGAATGCCTATACATGTTTATACAAAGGCATCTAGGCATGATATGAAGATCTATATATAGTGCTTTGAAGACCTATACAAGATGCTTTGAAGACACCCAAGAATGCTCTGAAGACCAGATGGATCCTACTGATCGAGATAGTAATTCTAAAGATATTTAGTGTATATAAATAGACTTTATATTTTTAGATATCTTATTTTAAGCATTATCATTCATGGTAATGGCCTAACATAGTCCAAATATTTTTTTACTTTTATTTTGTAAAACTGGATAAGTATCTTCAGATATATGTTAGTTATTTCCTATATATAGTTAGTTGAGTTAGTGCCAACACCTTCTTAGAACCATGGGATCTGACTCCTAGATTTTTTATATTTTGAATAAGTATATTTGGGCATTGATATCACCAATATTTTGTACTTTTTTAATAGATGTTGAGATATGCTTAAATACATATCTCTTTCTCATTCTAGATAGTTAGAAGTTGGAAAAAATAGCAGTTGGTGAATCAAAGTTAGAAAACAAAAGAAGCATTGCATATATGTATTTGTTCCTTTGAATGAAAAATCTCAACATTTATTTTTATTACTGATTAATGTGGTTCCTATTATGAGGAAGGAGCAAGGCCCACTTCTCTCATAAGATTAGGACAAATTGGTACTTTTTAGTTTGATAGTTTAGAAGTATTACATTAATTCAAGTATATTTCATTTACTATAGAGTGAAATTTACTTTTAAATTCAAGAGTAAATTATTTTAGATGCAAAGTTATCTCCTTTCAAAGAAAACAATGATTGTTTTTAAATGCAGGTGTGAATTTCATTTTCAAAAGTAAGTATGAATTCCCTTTAATGCAAGTGTGTTTCATTTTCATGTAAGAGTTATTTGAATTCAATATAGGAAGATTTATTTTATGCAATAGTGTGACATTAAATTAAATTAAGTTTTTTAATTCATCTTACATTCAAATTTTGTTAGAAGCTATTTAAGTGACAATAGATAACATTATCATATTCTAGAATGTCACACTATGTTACCTAGTTAGGCATTTCGAGTGAGGACATTATATGTCTTATGATACATGTTTAAGTTATGTATGTTAATTGTGTGAATTCCAATAGGATATTTTCAATTATAAAACAATTTATATTTAATTTTATTTGAAATAGAGTTAGAGTCTTATTTACTATTTTAGGATTTAGAAAAGACAACAGTAAAAACCCCCAAATAGTGAATTGTACAACTCCAATATCAAATTGTCTCATTACAAATAGTCATTTGATACTACCCTAGTTGAAATGTCACCAATATATTGATGGGTTAAATGATAGGTATAATTATAGGTTATCAACTTATATTAAAAATCTTAAAGAATACCTTAATTCCTTCGTAATGACCTTAAGTTTTGTAACACAAAAATAATAATCTATATGTTCAAGAGACACTCGTATGAAAAAAATTCTCCTACTACATATTTATTAAACATTATCAATTAAATATTTAATATAAAACTATTACAAATACATAGGTAATATATCTCTTATTAACTATGAGTCTTTTAATCATTAAATCCCTATGAAATGTCACATAATGCCTATTTACATGAATTTTTTCAACAATTTAATAACTCACTTACACTCCAAATTAATTACATGATAATAATATATATGTGATATCATAAAATTAAGGATTAATTATAAAACCATTAAAATTTGAATTTCCCTAACAATGTATATTGTTTGATTTAATTCACTATGCTTATCAATTTGATATATTTTTCTTAACTCTTGTTGACATCATCCCACCATGACACCATTTAGGTATGACCCCATCTAGGCATGATTTATACCTTTAAATCCTTTATCCATTCTTAGGAATCATTCATAACCATCTTTTTTGTGCCCCCTTGCCCCATGAATCTCACTTATCTAGATACTTGGTTAGTTTTTCCATGCATATATACTAGATCCATCTTAATGATGATTATATCTTTACTCTATCTAACACTAATTATTTGTATGGTAATCTATCATATGTATCCATGCATTTTATCTATTTTTATAAACTTTTTATCTCCATTTCATATGGATGCGCTTCTCATCAAGTTTCATGAACTTGTTCAATCATGCATCCAACACCTACTTATAGTCTAACCTACCAAGACACATTATGCATAATAATGACACCCAAAATTTAACTATAAGGACTACTTCCTTGCCAATTACCAATTTAAATGTCATGGATTTATTCATCTCTTATAATTGGTTTTTTATTCCCAAAGCACCCTAGAAACCTAATCATCCCAATCTTTGTATCTTACATCATAAACCATGGTTAATGTCATCCCCAATATTTTTAAAATGATTTCATTATTTTATTTACCTAGGGGTAGTATGGAGTGGTTTTTTTTGTACCACCATACATTTAGCTAATAGAATGTTACTAATTCATTCAAAAAATGCTTTTTCTATTCATTTTTTACAATTTGAGGGAACTCATACCTATTCATGGTGTTTTCACATAGGAAGTGCATTTACATGGTTGTATTTTCTTAGTTAAGGATGCTTCCACCAACCTATGTAGATAGTATATAGACATATTGATGTACCTTATGCTAGTCCTTCATGTGGCTAGGGAGATTGGTCTAATCAAATAAATGCCCCATTTTTAAAAGGTATAGACACACACACACACACACACACGCACACACACACACACACACACACACACACACACACACACACACACACACACACACACACACACACACACATCATCATCATCATCATTAAATTTCATCACTCTATTTATTTTTTATAATAATTTAATAGATATCAAATTTCAATGCATACTCCTTAACATATTTATAAAGGGTTGAACACCATAGATCAGAAAACAAAAAAAAAACATCATTTAGTGGCATCACCTACATAATTTACACCAATGATCCCTTCATACTCCTTCCATGAAAATGTGTTTGATCATGCTCTAGGATACAACATAATAATACCTCATCTTTATTCGCTATCAATGATTCAATAAGAAGTTGCACATACCACTAGTTATTTATTATATTTTTATTCCAATTACTTGATGGAATATCTAATGTGTGAAATGTCACACTCTCATAAAAATGTTTAGGGATGCATTGCTACTTATACATATAGGAATTAGGCATCCCTTATTTAATTTCATTTACTTATTTTCTTGTTATGATGTATAAAAAGTGATCAAGACTATAGTTTTGCTTACATAGTTTGACGATCTTAAAGAATTAAAATTATTCAAATAGAAAAAACCATCTACATATTCACTCATACAATATTAAATTATTACCAAAAAACTTTAGTGCATATTTTTCTTTGGATAACATAAAAGGAGTGCCATTTTAGTATTGTGTAAATTTATAGAGTACATATCCAATGAAATGTGCTTCATATTAAGTTATGTTGTAATTATGCTCAGTCAATGTGATTTTCATACTATAAAAATAGGTGGAGTAGCCAGTTTTATTTTCCCTTGGGATCACTATGATAACACTAAATTATCATGAAAATGGGTCCCTTTTGATACTCCTAAGTGTATCATAGGTGATATTAGTGTTTAAATAAGACTTCTCATTTTATAATTTTGAGAATTTAGAGCATGAGTATTAGGTTTTAGTAATCTAGTTATCTGTAGTGAAATAGAAGTAGAGAAAATTAAACTATTCCACAAATTTATATTAATTGGTGGTTGAGAGACATAGTGGTCCTTAATATATGAAAATTTTGAAGACTATATGATGATATTAGTGAATTATGATCAAATTTTTACACTAAAAACTAGCCTAAGTGAATATTTTCAATGGGATCTAAACTAGAGTGATCTGGTCAAAAAAAAGAAGCAAAAGGAAGGGTAGGCCAGAAATAAAGTATGTGATTTTTGTTCTTTGCCTCAAATATCTATGTAGGCCAAAAATATATATTCATTAAACCAATATATAATGTGAAGTAGCAAGTGCTCAAATCCCACCATACATTAGGATAATATCAAAAGAAAGCATGAAAGAATACAAGTATGAATGAACTTTGCCTTAAAGGTTTACCACTACATTCAAATAGCTTTTTCACATCCTAATGTAGAGAAAATAAAATTAATAAATGTCTAATAACATTCAACTAATATATCATCAACACACATTAGTAGCCCTGTATCGAAGATGCAAATTCAAAATTCATAGAAACATTCAAATTCAAGGCTTAAAATAAGTAATTGAGAGAGAATACATGTAAAAATTGATACAAAAAAATTCTATAAAAACTTTTTAGTATTCCTTGCTTATATTAATTGCTCAAAAGTATACAAATTTTATCTCAAAAATCCCTCCTCTTACAAAAATGGTATATTTACCTTTTATAGAAGACTAAGGCAATACATTGGTCAGTCATGAGACTAGAAATGTATAAGAGATAAGGACAACTATCCTTTTTGAAAGTTTATAGAATACAATATCTTATCCAAAGTGGACTGACCTATAGGAAAATGTGCTAAGAAAATTTCACATGCATTTTAAAAAAATATTCTCCCTTTAAATATTACAAACTTTCTTAAAAAGTGGAATATTCTTAGCTAGTTGTGTGGGCCCTATGGTGAAGAGCTCCCCTACTATTCCCAAGGAGTATTCATGTATTTTTAATGTTTCTCATAAACTATACTTAAGTTGACACCTAGATCAAATAGGCATTTATTCTCCTAATCAACCAAATCATCAAAATCTCTTTCATTTTTTGTCGTTGCCTCCTCGATACTTCTTGCTTCAACAATTTTCTCCTCTATAATTAGGATCATGCCCATGATCCTATTGTTATCATCTCCAAACTAGATTTAAATTTTATTTTTAACCTCCTACATAACTAAAGTTACCCTATGTTTATACTCATCATCTCCAATGATGCCCAGGGAGCTAAGTTTGGAGGGTGTGGTAAGCATGGTGCCAAGAAGCTGTTAAATATACTTACAAGTTATTCATCATCCACAAGGAATCTATCAAAGCTCTTTAACCATGTGATCAAACCCTAGACAATGTCAATAATTATTCCCATAATAGTATTAAAGTGGGTAAGGATTATGGTTCTAAAACTAGGGATCCTATCCTCAACCAATATGTTGATGATTTTTTTGAATTGGTATTTTAAAATCTTCCATTGGGTTATCAAACCCTTGCCTACCTCATCTAGGTTAGATAAAGGACTCTTCCTTGTCTTCATTTGTTTTAATGATTTTAACATGTCATATAAAGATGCTTCAAACATCATTACCATTACCCTTAGGACTAATAGGATGGTCTATTTCTATAGGTTTACTTTTATTGCTCCATGTTTTCTATCTTTTATTTCATTCCTTTAATACATTATTTAAGCTAAACTAAATGAGCATCAACTAGTCCTTCTATGTCCTCCTCATGAATTAGGTGCTCACCAATCCCTTGACCTCTAATGGGAGTTAAACCAATAAATTGTTCAACCTTATAAAATGTGAACACCTCACTTCCAACCATGGTATTCTTGGTGGTTACCTTTTCCAATCCAATTGTTTTTGGATGAAACTAAACACTAGATGATGAATTTGTGAGTCTTGGAGATTCAAGGATCTCCATCTATGTGTTACTTGTGGCTCCCAAAGTATTCATCTATGTATCACTCAATCTTATAGATTCAATTATTCTTCTCTCTTCCTCTTCTTTCATCAAATCCAATATCCATGGCTTGACCTCATCATGAACATCAATGTGGACTATTTGGGTCATGGCCCATGAATGATGCAATGCTAGGATCGTTTGTATCTTCCCACAAATAAATTGATCAGAGATGATTGTCCCATGACTTGGATATTCATCACTAAAAAAGTTAACTTCACTCATAGGGTGTGTGAGATTTACTTTAGACTTCTCATACCTAGATGGAACCAATGCCAATTCAACCTTTCTATTATGCAAGGGTACAACTGGAACCAAGTCCAAAGAAACATCTTTCCCCTTGTCTTGTTATGCTTCCTTAACCTAAGATTGGGGTTCCTCATCTTATTATTCTTATTCATCTAACCCATATGCCTTAGCAATCACTTTGAGGGAATCCTCTACTATCTCACTGGGTTCTAATGTAGTCATCTCTAGGAACTCTATTAGAGACTTTGGCATTTTAGGTGGGGCTAAAGATGATCACCCTTTACTAGGTCTCTCTTCTAATTTCTCTTTCCTGGATCTTTGTGTAACATGTGCTTGGGGTTGTTGTGTTCTAGCTTGTGGCTATTCTAGAAGGGGCCTAGAGGATGGTCTAGGAAACAAGTGATATTGTAGGGGCCCCATTTGACATATTTCTCTAGGTGTATTCTCATACCTAGCCAACCTATGTTCAAGCCTAATGTTATGCTTATTTAACCTAGATAATACTTATGGGAAACCTAAGGCCTTGATATATAATATGTCTTTCAGACCAAGTTTATGTTCATATGATTTACTAAGTATCTTGGATTTGATATGTATGGTGATGGTTTCATTAAGGTCCCACTACCTCAGTTCATCTAATTGAAGGTTGAAGGAGTCTATGTGCCTTGCTATAGTATTCACATATTCCTAATTCTACAATACATTTCTAATGATGGTCAAAGGGAACGGGTGGAGGAGTCATTTCATTTTCTCCTTAAAAGATCCATCTATACCATGAAGAAGTTGGTATGCACATACACACACACACACACACACACACACACACACACACACACACACACAGAGATGTGTGTGTGTGTGTGTGTGTGTGTGTGTGTGTGTGTGTGTGTGTGTGTGTGTGTGTGTGTGTGTGTGTGTGTGTGTGTGTGTGTGTGTGTGTGTATAAAAATATCTTATATATATAGGGAATAGTATGTTATGTTGATGTTGGTTGCTTATGCTTAATGCTTTTCTTTTTTGAACTCCCTTAATTGTCTTCCATTGCTTGATATTGTCTTGTATTATCTTAAATTGTATTTCTTATTTGAGAATTTGAATATGACCCATTGTTTACTACCCTCATGACTTTGTTTGTGTACTTTGGCATTTGAATATGTCATTACTCATTATATGTAATTTTAAATATGTACTTCCTTATCATATGGATATTTGACTAAGTTGTGTCTCTATGATTGTGCGGCATTTGAACATGCCCCTTATTTGAGGTCTCTTTTGACCATTATCTTTTGATTTATTTTTAATTACTCTTGTGTGTGTGCTTGATTACTTTTTGAGCTTATACTATTACTATCTAGACATTGCCATTATTCACATCATACATCTTAGAATTTGATGTGATCATATATTATGTACCTCATTTTTATATCTAACTAGGCATGTTACTCCTATATGATATATGATCAAGACTCAAATTATAAAATATATTATCCTTTTGAAGTAAGGTAACTATCATTTTACACTTCCCCTCACCTCAAAATGGGGTGCAGATTAATGGGGGCATGTCATAGAGGCATGGATTTTACCCCTTCACAATTTTATATTTTAGTGAGGGAATGCAAAAAGGGAATGACCTTGACATTTATTTAATATTCATTAATTTTATAGTGGGGTAATGTTGTATAAATATGTTCTCCACACTTATACAAACTCTTAGTTTCAAATTTTAGTGCGGGCATGCCATGGGATCATTGTAATTAGTCTTGAGATATTTGGTACGTTCGAAGGCACTCATGGATTTGAGTATTATGAAAATGAATTTGGGTGATAATGCAATAGAATAAATATAACCTCTCATTAATTTTAAGGTTGATGTTGATTTATTCTAAGGATCAAGTAGTTTTACCTTGATTTAATCATAGAGAAGTAATTATTATAATTAGGGTTCAAAGTATTTTTAATTACACCAAAATTTACTACTAGTTTAAGAAAACCTCATTCATATTTTCCATTAATTAATAACTCATTAACTTATATAGCCAAACAGAGTTATTTTAACTCCAAAATAAACATAAAAATGGTAATTCAAGGTATGGCAAAAAAATAAGAGATTCAAGGATTGACAATATGTTAATACTTCAAGAATCATTATGTATAGGTGCCTTTCCATAGTTATACCACTATGTTTTGATTTTCAATGAGGGATCCAACTCATATTTACATAGGTCAAGTGGTTTAATGAAAACAAATTGGAAGGATTAATTCATAAACCTTCCACTAAATATCAACACTTAGAATATCTTGTAGTAGATAACACAGATTCCTTAATATAATCTATAAATTGAGTACATATATTATATATGCTACGAATAAGGTGATAAAGTTTTTTTAAAAAGTTAGAATATCAAGAAAATTATAAATACTACATTCATTGGAGTAAAAAGACACTTTTTAAATTTTACAACATCAACATTTATTCAAAATATAAAGGCCACACATTAGAAAAACAAACCAACTAGCTCAAAAAAAAAAGAAATAACATGCATTAAAACAAAGATTCTTTTCACAAAATTCCAACCATGGTAGACATTTAAATTTAAAAAGGGTGAGGAATAGAAGTTTTATTCTTGGATTTATTCCAACATCACTTTGAGACCAAAACTTACTAACCTTTCAAAATGATTGTAACTTATAATATATGGAGGATGGGGTTCATCTCAAAATAGCTTGAGATTACCATCCTTGGCCATGATGGCATCCCAAATTTTCTTACAACTAAAATGATTTTAAATGGGGATAATATCCTCCACTTGTCTCAAAATATTCCTAAGGGCCCACCTAACTGATACATGCATGATCTACCAATGAATGACCTCCTAACTATTTATATTGTGTCTCCTTAGAAGCCAATACGATTGCTACCAGGTCAAACTCTTGATATGGTTTGTCTAAAACCATTTGTGTCTCTCTAAATATAACCTATATTTAGTTCACTTATACTTTTAATGGTGTATCCATGGACACTTTGACCTCTAAGACCTCGATGATGCTCACAGTAGATTGAGTAGAGAGTTCAATCACTTTTAGGGCTAGATTTGTTATCCTTCACTACTTTCTCCCTCACGACTTATTTGAAGTGACCTAAGTGGACTCCAAAGTCACTTTCATATAGCATAGATCCATTTAATTAGAATAATATAATTATTTTTACATCCTTGAATTAGCCAAACATATTTTCCCTACCTTCTTTAAGAGGTTCCACTATTTTCTACACTATGTTCAACCATTATTCAATTGCATCCCTCATGCTCCAAACATATGTATGGTATAGAATAAATTCTAAAGTGATAATGAGATTAAATTTTGGGAACATATCCTTATGCATGATAAAATCTAGCTTCCTGCATTTGTTCTCCATGAGATAAATCCCTCCAAATATGTTTGGGCGATTATAAGTTGTGCTTTCTATCTAAAAGAATATTGAACACTTCTATCATAGCTAGAAAAAAATACATAATGCTGTCCTTGGCTTGCTCAATCAATGCCATAAAAGAGATATTATAAGGCTTGTACATTATTTTTCATATCTTCCATCATCTTCTTTGACATGTCATGTGTATTCTAGAGCACCAACACTGGGTCCTCAATGAATTTATATTCTCCTGTGGATGTACTCATTTTAGTGAGGGAGAAAATCTCTTGTTGATTTTTCTAGACCATATTATTTCCCTCATGGATAAAATTTTGGGTGAGTCTTATCCTCATGTTATTTATGGTGTGGTTGAAGTTCAACTAGACCTTAATATCACCCTACATAGTCATATTAGTCACCTACAACATTATGGATACTCTCAATGTATAAATATGTGTTAGTGGGATGGTAGAGATGGATGTGACATGTGGAGGTCTAAGTGAAGGGGGAATAGATGAAATGGAAGGAATGAAATAAGAGATCAATGGAGGAGGAGGAGGCATGGGGTAAAAATGGGTAGGATGAAAGGAGAGACCCAAGGGAAAATTTGTACATATCATTGGCTTTGGGTTAAATTAACCTATGGGGAAGTGACACTAGGGAAAAGGTAATTTAATAGAAGGGAAGAAATCATTTGGTTAAAACCAAGTCCCTAGGTGCTTGAGATAATGGATAATAGAGGCCTAGGAATGATGCATGGAATAATAAGAGGTCATACAAAAGGTTAGGGATGAGTCTCCTTTTATTTTTTTATGGACCTCTTGCATGAATCAAATTTTGATACTATAATGGAGGGAGTTACGATGGTAGAGAACATGGGCACTAATTGAAAAATATATTTGGTAATTGAAGGTGCTATTATTATATTCAACGATGATTTAATCATGCACATGTGTGTAATTATTATTTAAGAAGTAGAAAAACTTGATGGAGATGGGGGACCTATAGGTATTTACACTTTCAAAAATTGGTGGGGACACCATGTAAATATTTTTTTATGGAATCGATTATGTAGATGGGAGCTAGGAGGTGACAATATTGTGCATAACTAAATATAATAACAATTGGGTGAATTGTGGAAGGGGTGTAATAGTAAAAATTGGGGGCATAACTAGATTAATTTTTTTTGGAAGGGAAATAAGGAGGGATTTCACTAGGTTTTTGAGGAATGGTGGGAACAAGGGGAGGGGTCTACATGGGTGTCAATTATTGGCCCCACCTTGTGCTCATATTTAGGATTAAAAAATGTTGGAACTAAGCACCTACATATCCTAAGGTCAGGATGCTTAGAGTTGAGTCACTTGAGGTTGAGCTACTTGGGCTTAAACTACCTAAGGATAAGTTATTTATACTGTGGGAGGTGGTATAACTGGAGTAGAGGGTCATGGAGTATAATGTCTAGGAGGAGGAGTTAAGGACCCATCATATAATTATTCTCAAGATCTAGGGGGAGTTTGAACCCCTTTTATAATTCTTCTCAAGATATGGGGGTTTCTAGTACCATGTTTATTCTATTGGGTCTACTTGTTATGGATGATTTTGGGTGATTTGGGATCACCTCATAATCCTCCATGTCTCTCTATAATATCTTAAAGGTGATATAAAACTCTATACAATCAAGTTCCCAATGCAAAAATATGTTATGCACTTAACACTAGCTAGGCAAAGCTATTTCATAGATGTTGACTTTAGGTAGCCTATTCTGGGAGGGCTATAGATGATTATGAATATGTCTATATTTTATATTTTGTATTTCATAGGTAAAGTTCTTATTTTAAATTTCAACATCAGCATTACCCATTTATTTTTTTAGTCCAATAAAGTCATTATTCAATTTTTGTACCAATTGTCGGATGGAATCCATCTCATTTTTTGTATACTCTAGGGGTATAACTTTGGTGTTGTTAGACATTTCTAGTGTCACTTGGTGTTTTAATTAAGGAACCATTTCATTGTTTATTATGTTTATAAAACCTAATTATTGGTTTAGTGTGGTGTGACTTAAAGGGCGTTGGTTCATTATAGGTAGCTTTTAGAAAATTGGAATATTTTGGTTTATGTTGAACAAAAGGCTTAATGTAGGAATATGTGATAATGTATTAGGGATAGGATGCATAATTTGACCCTAAGGGTTTAATTTTATATCAAATTTTATGACTTCATCATAAGTTATGGAAAATTCTATTATTTTGGGGCCTCATCTTAGGAATATGGTTGTCCAAGGGCCCAAATAATTCTTGTACATCTCTAGCACTAGTCAGGGATTAGGATGAAAAATCATAGTGACTTAGATATACATTTTTTGAACCTAGTGTTTTTTTTTTATAGGCTCATGGGATTCTAATTTAATTTACAAAAACTATTGGTAGAGGATGTTGGGATCAATAAATTTCCCAAATTAGGCCAATAAATCACTTCTAAACTAGTACCAACTTATGATTGCATTTTTGGGGAGGTTAAGGAACCATTTATAAGATTAATCCATCAAAGTGAAGGGAAATAGCTTGAACACCACATATCCATGTTCCATATTGATATGTCATAGGTAAATCTTATACAAGGTCACATGTTCTTCAATTGTTCATCCTAAACTAGGATTAAAATAGGGAAGGTGACTTTCTAGGTTCCTAAGTAAGTCATGGACAACTCTAGGAACATTAATACCTGACTTAGTTATCCATTATACTTGGAGAGCCATTATGAGTGGTCTATTTAAGGGACACTAGGAAGATGAACTACCAGAATAAATTATAGGTCTATGTCTATTTATATTATACTGAGCTCTATGATGCACTTGCAAGGTTGAAATGATCATCCTACCTCATCCATACTTAGACATGGTAATCCATTTAATGGGTTATAAATTTTATTAAGAGTAAACCAATAGTTTATAACTTCCTTATTTATGTCTTTCTTAATCTATATATATTTTTTTAAGGGTTAGAGGTTCATAACAATGGTATAAAATGTTAGATAAAGTAATAATATTAAATAATGTAAATGCCTTCCTTTAATCACTAGTTTTTGTGTCTGTTTGAAACACACAACAATAGATAAAGTGTATATGAAGGGAAATATGAATCACTTAAATAAAATATTATTTCAAGTATTATTGATAATTACTCAAATGTTATATGGAAAGTCTAAAGTAGTATATCATTCAATGCCCTCCTTCTAATAGTAGTTGATGTGTATGTTTGAAAAACACAATAAAAATGAAAATATAGGGGGAAATAGTTTATTAAGTGCCAAATTAATCAAATTTGATAGTTTAAAGCTAAAAAGGTTTAGTCCCTCCTTCTATCACTATTTTTTTTAGCCTTGAGATCTCTCATGTGTTTGAAGGCACTCATGGGTTTGAGTGCTTCAAAAAGTTAAAAAAGTGATGATTAAATAGGATAAAGATATCCCCTCATTAATTTTAGGGTTGATGCTGGTTTAGTCTAAGGATTGAGTAGTTTGACCTTGATTTACTCATAGAGAAGTAATTATTAACACTAGATTTCAATGCATGTGTTGTTTCACTATAATTTACTACCAACTAAAGGAATCCTCATTTATTATTTACCATTAAGTTAGACATCATTGATTTCTATAATCGGGGAGAGGTATTTTAAATCCAAAATAAACATAAAAATGGGAAGTCATGGTATGAAATAAAATAAGTTATTATAGGCTTGAAATGATGTTAATTCTTTAATATTAGAGATTTATAGGTTCCCTTCCATAACTATACCACTTTTTGGTAAGTTTTACTGAGGGCTCTAATTCATCTTTACATAGGGAAAGTAGTCTAAGGAAAATAAAGGGGAATACTCAATTCATAAATCTTTCACTAAATATCAATGGTTAAAAGATCTTGCAGTAGATAAAACATATGTTCCTCAATATAATTTGTAATTTGAGTATAAAAGTTATATATGTTGTGAATAAAGTGAGAAATATTCATAAATAAGTAAAAAAAAAATGAGCACTTTATAACTACTACATTTATTGGAGTAATAAAACACTTTTTCAATTTTCTAACATTAACATTTATTAAAAATGGAAATGATTGGCACATTAGCAAAATGAACTAACTTATTCAACAAAAAGTAATAAATAACATTCATTAACATAAATATTTATTTTCAAAAATGCTAAGCATGGCAAACACTTAAATCTCAAAAATGTGAGGAATAATAGGTGTAATCCTAGATTAATCTAGCAACACTTTGAGACCAAAATTTATCTACCTTTTAAAATAATTACATCTTACAATATATATAAGATGGGGTTTGCCTCCAAATAACATGAGATTCCTATCCTTGTCCATGATGTTCTCCTAAATTTTTTTACAACTACATGAATTAAAAAAAATGGGATAATATCCTCCACTTCTCTAAAAACATACCTAAGGTCCCACCTCACTGATATATGGATGAACTATTAATGAAATTTTGCCTAACTACTTGAACTACACCTCTTTGGTGTCCAGAGTGACTACCACTAGGTAAAACCCTTGATCTAGATTAGCCAAATTCATGTGTGGCTCTATAAATATCACCTCTAATTATGCCACTAATATTTAATAAAATTTTAATGGGGCCTTAACGGACACTTTAACCTCTAAGACCCAGTTAATAATCACAATGGACTAAGTAGAGATTTCAATCTCCACCTAGGCTCCATCTTTATTACCCTTCACCACTATCTCCCTCATGACCTATTCAAAGTGACCCAGGTGGACTCCAAACACATTTATATCTACTAGAGTGTCATCTAAGTGGAATAAAATAGTTATGTTTACCTCTTTGAAGTAGGACAATATCTTTTCCCTACCTTATTTTAAAGGCTTCTCTATTATTTATAGTAGGCTCAGTCATTCTTCAATCATAACCCTCATGCTCTTAGCATATATCTAGTAGAGATTCATGTGTAAAGTGTGCATGATATTAAATTTTGTGAACTTTCTCTTATTCATGATCATGGTTAGCTTTCTATATTTTCTATCCATGAGATCAATTCTCCCTAAATAGGTTTGGGAACTTTGAATATGTGATTTTCTATATGATAAATTCTTGACCACTTCTATTAGAGATGCAAAAAAGTATAAAATGGAATCCTTAACTCACCCTATCAGCTTAAAGGGAAAGGATATATTTAATTTTTCTTCCATGACTTAGACTCGTACATATCCTCCATCAAATTCTTTGACATATCATGTGTAGCCTAGATCATAGAGACTAGGTCCTCAACCACTTTCTACTCTAGTATAGATGTTCTCACTATGGTGAGGAAGAAAAGGTCTTTCTATGTTTTCTAGACTAGAAGGTTTCTTATATACAAAGGAAAATGTAGTTGACCTATTAATCAATCCTAACTCAGAGAAGATAAATCATACTTAAACTTTCTATTGTTCATACATTAGATATTTAGGGTCATGACCAAGATGGATCCATAAGATATAACTAAATGATATCTTACCACAATAAAATCACTAGAGAGGGTTTTAAGGCCTCTATTCAATCAACACTATATAATAACCTCATCTAGGTCCTATGTTTTCATATTCAGAAAGTAAATGTAAAGTAAATTAAATTCTAATATAGTGCTCACCAAATCTTGTGGCATAAAGTTGGGATACTAATCACAAAGGTTAAACATGAATAGATGATATATACTCAAGTCAATGTATAGGAAATCCTAATGCATGGTAGAGAATTAAAAATGAAAATCTATCTACTCTTACAAAGGAGGAAAATTTTTAGGAATACTTACCTTTGATGACAAACCCACTAAACCTAAATCACTCCCTTGGCCAAGGTGATTTACAATAGGTTGTTATGGTATGTAAGGATAACAAGTATTAGTTAGATATAGGATACACAAATTCTCTATACATCCAAAAGACTTCTTCACATGATAAGTTTCCTATCTCCAAAGAAAGTATTGAAATCCTAATCTATTTTTTTCAAGTATAATGGTGGATAGGTAGATGCATAATATAATATTCTTATTATCTTCCTAATAAATGATATAAATGGATGTGTGTATCTATATATAGATATAACCCTAAACCTTTTCAACTCTTTATCATTATCTGATAAAAATAAGTTAGGTCTTGGTCTAGGTTGGTTAAAGCTAAACTAGACTTGTAATGTGATTTTAACAATTTAAATATAGGGTAAGCCTAGGTTGACAGTGTAATGTAAACTATGAAAAAGGATTTTAGGCTTAAGAAAGGGCTAAGGAAGGTAGTTCATACTTGGATTAGTGTGCAAGTTAGAAGTTAATGCTTAGGGAAATACATAGGATAAAGTTGTGTAGATATCAAGTGGTGGTATATGGGACAACCATCTAGTGAAGTACCAATGGTTTACCCATACCTTTCCTGATGCACCCTTGAAGGCATGTACTCAGATATATTGAGACTCGGTGCTCTCTTGTAAGAGATAAATCATCAATGTTTGATAAAGTTTGAAAATATTATTTGTGTACATATGCCCCACATGAATCTCATCACATATCATGTAGGTACAATAGCAAATAGTGTTTCAAGAAAAGAACATAGAAACACATAATGCTAAAGCTAAATGAAATTAAGTAATAATAAAATAAGATAAATGAAAGGATAAAATTGAAGAAAACATACCTTTATTTACCTTATTATTGTAGATAAAAAATGAATTGAAAGAAATATGAATATCTTCATTATAGGGAACATTAGGCAAACCTATAGATATTAGTGAAAAAAGAGAAAAAAATTGAAATTTTTACAAAATATACATGTAATATGTGAATTTTTTTATATAATGTAAGGATTCTAGAACATCTTATGGTTTGTAAAAAGAGCTAGTAGAAATAAAGATATGATCAAAAATGGAATATAGTTATAAATATTTCACAAGTAAATAATTTTGAATAGTAAATACAAATAGGGTAAAAAGTAATTCATTTATTATTTTTACCATTATATTAAAATATAGATCTGAGAGATCCAATTCAAGTCTAGATAGCAACCATGGTGAGGAGATGACAACTATGATGGGCAGGATGCTTGGCGGCCGTAACAATTGTAGCACAAGTAAAAATCATTAATTTTTATTTTTTGAGTAGTTTTATTTGAAATTGAGATAAATATATAAATTTTACTAGTATAAAAATAAAATACACTAAAATTGACCCTGAGAAATGTTTAGATACAATAGGAGAATAATGGGGTACTTTGTAGGAAAAAGTTAGACCAATAAATTCCTAAGGCATTTATGGTAATTGGTCAAAATGTCACCATAGATGAGGAATAGAGTCAACTTGGTTGACTTATTTTGTAAGGTGAGAACAAAAAATGGGGCCAATTGTATAGTAATGGGATGACATAGTCTAAAATGGGAAGATGGTCAACATAGAACCTTTTGGCCGATAAAGTTGTTAATATGTGACCAATATAGTATGATAATGAGGGTTGACTATGTACCATATGGATTATTTATTATGATAGAGTTGATACATGGCTGATTTAGTAGTAAATGGGTTGATATATTCTAAAATAAAAAGGTTAATTTAGTATCAAATGGATTGATGGTGTAGAAAAATAAGGAAACATAATAAAAAAATCAAACTAGCTAATGAAGTAGGTAATTTATGAATGTTTGAGAACTTATTTTAATTATTGTGTAATATATATCTAATACATCCTCAATTTTTTTCTATTTTATATAGACACCAAAGATATTAGTGCTTGGCAGATGAATCATGGCTACTAGATCTATTGGATCATTTGGCTGACATGGATAGAGCTTAACTAGTTTCTTTGAGCTTTGGTGGCATCATGTAGATGAGATGGATCCCTTTGAGTTTTGATCTCATTTTCATGTTCCTAGTAACATGTCAATGGTTTACCTACACTTTCTAATGAGAGGTGGATGGGGATGCCATTGAGGTGGGGATTACTCTAGAGGATGTTCATGCATTATTTGGACTTTTGATAGGTGAGACACTAATTATTATTGATACATTAGAGTTTGAGGATGGTAGATAAGCATTAGCCTAGTGGGATACATTATTAGATATGATCAACCCCATGTTGAGGGTAAGACTATTAAAATTTATATATTTTGGTCATTCTAGACATATGAAAGGTAGTGATAGGACTTATGATAACATGAGTTTTTTTAGTCACAAGTTGGATTCCAAGTTATCAATGTACGTGATAGCATTATGTAAGTCCATATTATATTAGGGAGAACTATATAATTTTGGATCTATCATATGGGTCCAATTCAAGTATGATATGTATGGGATGTTATTAGAGGCCATAAATTGATGGGACTAGTCATTTTGCTTAGTGTGTGGATATATGAGAGGTTCCCCATGTATTATTTAGCTAGGTTTCTCCAGGCAAATAATTATAGGTTGCCTCAAATCTTGTGATGGAGATAGGACCATGTAGTCTATGTCATGCCCCATGTGCCAACCTTACAAACTATCACATGAGAGATAATCTTATGGTATCCCTACACTCACATAAATGCCATATGGCCTAGTTAGTTGCCCATTTTTATAGGGCTAGCTTGTGTGAAGATCACATGCCACTACACTTCATGGGTGGAACCTCATCTAATGGATCTTATACCTAGATAGCTAGGACTCCCCCATTTTATGGCTCCTTTATTAGTGCCTAATTATTGGTCATGACATGTTATAGAGTTGAGATGGAGAGGAGGTGGGGGGGTGCTTATGGAGATACTGGTGACTAGACCTTTATAAAAACTACAATTTCATATTCATCATATATGGAGGCAAAATTGATGCAAGGAAATGTAGGTGCTAGTTATTATATAGAGGTATCCAAAAAACACTATAAGACACATTTGCTCCATAGATACACCCCTAAAGAGAGAAATATAATGGGAATGGGTGGTTTATCTTAGATTTTCATTAGTGAAAAGGTAGATAACAAAGGAAGTGCTAGGTGGTCAAATAAATGGGGAGACCATGATTAGTTATAACAACACTGGTGAGAAATAGTATTAAATTTTTTATATAAAACACTAATTTCATTTTGATTATGATAGATATATTATTTGAGATGTGTGTGTGTGTGTGTGTGTGTGTGTGTGTGTGTGTGTGTGTGTGTGTGTGTGTGTGTGTGTGTGTGTGTGTGTGTGTGTGTGTGTGTGTGAGTGAGTGTGTGTGTGATATTATGTCTAGTTATTTTTTGGTTTTAAAAATCTAATGATAGATGCGGTTATATGGGGAACCCTAGTTATGGATGCACACCATGATATTTTAAATAGGGTGATGGCACCATATGCCCTACCACTCTAGATGATCCTAATGTTTCATCTATCCCAGCCTAGGTGGGATAGTTTAGAATATTAGGAGAGGCTATGAGGTAGTTGTAATCAAGTGGTTATGGGCTATAACCACCAATAGGAATTAGAGTAAGAGAGGTACAAGCCCAATAGGCCCTAGCACAAGATAGAGCTATACACATGATGACCACCATATAGCTAGGATATGTGTAGGCCCAAGTGGCCAATATATAGAGATAAGTTGTTGGATTTAGATCTCAAACTAACTCTTTATAGTGTATTATTTAGAGGGGCCAGTTATAGGCATATATGGGTAGTGTGGCTAGGCCACAAGATAGACATGATGGAGCATAAACATTGAGATAAAAATTTGTATTTTGTTCCTTGTATTATATAAAACACATGATATATATATATATATATATATATATATATATATATATATATATATATATATATATATATATATATATATATTGATAGTTGTATTTCTCTAATGAGTTGTATTTGGATTTTGATGTGGATGCATAGATATATTTCCTTTCTATCACATGTATTTAGATTTTTTTGTATATGCTATGGGAAATATGTGGTGTGTGTTTTATTTTCTTGTGATACACATGCATGGTTAAAAATAAAAAGGCCAAATTTTATTTTAAAGTATAAGTAATCAAAACATATGTAATACACACTATATCATGATGCAAAATGTGTAATAACAAAAGATGACAAAATATAATAAACTAAAGATATTAAAAATGGTAAATTTTTTTTAAAACCATGTAAAATATGGAACCAAATTAAAAAAAAAATCACACTATATCACATTGGGAAGTGTGATAAAATTGTAGTAAAATGGAAATTTCATGAAAACCCAATGGTATAAAAACAAAACAATGAATTCAATCAATCGTACTAAATCAATTTGGAAAGTATAAAAATAAAGATAAAATTTTAAAAGGAAATTAGATTAATCACACTAATTCAAGATGGGAAGTATGAAAATTTTTATAAAATGGTTGTAAACATACATGAAATCAAAAAAGAAGAAAATAAAAGTGAAAGACTTATGAAGTAAGCATAAAACATACTAAATGAAGGTGGAAATTATGTCAATGACTTGTAATTCATAATTAAACACTACTTATCTCAAATTTGATGCATGTAATTTATTGTAACTTGGTTAAAGTGGGAACTGGGTATTGGAATATTTATTGAGGTGGGCCTAGTCCTGTCCTTTGTCTTATAATTTAACTCATAAAGGGAACACTAATGAGGTTTAAATAACTATGGGAATAATTTAAAATATGTCTATAATGTGGTAATTCATGAGGAGTGCCTATTCCTATCCATTATCTTACACTATAACTCACAAGGGGAACAATAATGAGGTTAATGGTAATAAGGAAATGTTTTTTATGGTAATTTATGAGGAAAGCCTAGTCTTATCCAAGGTTTTTCACTACAACTCATGAAGGGAAACCCTACGGGGAATGATAAGTTAACACAAAAATATTTCTAGAGGGGAAATATTAGGAATGTCTAAATGAAATAGGGAATGTAAAAATCATGACATAGGCATATATGAGAAGACCTTATGAAACATTAGGCAAACTAAGTATAGAAGAGAGACATTAAGAGTATAGTGACCATCAAAATACAAAGGATACTTGCTCATAATAAGCATAAAGTTGTTTAGGCACATAGGTGAGATACTAAGATCAAATAATGTTGTTTATATGAAAAATAAAAGTAAAATTGATCTATATTCCCATAACATGTTCCTCATTCCTTAGGACCTCTTACAGAGTCATTGATCTACTAGAAGATTAAGTACTTGTGTGAGAAAGTAGGTAGCACTAAAAGAGTTTTTAATTCTCCTTTCCTAATATACTAGCCTAATGCACCCTAATGGACCTAATCTCTATCATGAGGCCAAATTTGGAGTTTTATATTTTATTATAAAAAGGAGATATGCTATTAGTAATGTATTTTAGTGTGATTTGACTTTTGAAATTTATATGTTGACTTTTGTATCATTTCCTTTTAAATAATTTGGATTTTAAATTTTTATGTATTTTATGATTCCTCCTCCATATGTATTTGGAATAACAAACATGAGTGATATAATTAATACACACAAATGCACTTTAAACTTTGACTTATAGGAAGCTAAGTATGCATAGATATGTCTAACTAAACACTTATGCTTACCTATGAACTAGTATTCAATCTCAATTTTAAAATATATGCATGCTTATCATGTGAAATAAGTATAAAATAAGAAAGGGAGATCAAAATTAGATTTTTAAAATATGAGTATAATTATATGTCTTGTTTTTTAACTAATCATATGGTAAATAAAAATTACTGAGGGGATCAAGGTTTGTATAACTAAGTCACAATAATAATTATCTAACTTTTTGAGATAAGATATAAAAAAATGAGTGGAAAATAAAAATAAATCCATGAAATAAAATCAATCATATACATAAGTGTGAAATCATGAAAAGAATTAAAATAATATATAAGGAAAAGAAAATGAAAACATAAACAATACATAATGCATAATGTAAAGATCCATGTGAAATATATAGGTGAAACAAAATTTTACATATAATCAAATGATATAAGATATATAAAATTGGATCACAATTCCAATAAAAAATATAATGTAGAACAAAATGAGAGAAAACCATGTTGTGTTCACAAATACTAATAAATTTGTTTAGAACTATTATCCATGACCTATGAAACATCTCTATGAAGCTAGATCCTAATTGTAGGTAGAGTCTCATCAAACTACATGGAAAATTATGAAAATACTTCTCTTTGAATATACTCAACATAAAATGTAGGTGTAACTAAATAATCATGATCATGAGGGATCTCGTGTATATAATACTCAAGGAGAGGAATATGTCCTAGAATAGAAATGGTATATATGGGACCAGAAGGAGGCACCATTGATGGAGAAGGATCCATAGGTGGGGAGAGGACCATAGATGGGAAAGGAACCACAAGTAGGGAAGGAGGTTACTTCTTATGTGAATGGCCTATAGAATTAAGAATAGTAGGTGTAGGAATCATTATAAGGTGATCATGAAGCTTCTAATGGATAATATGATAATGATGGGTACCACATTATTGCCAAAGATAATATGCCTCCCCATATTTATGGATATACTTAGGTAACAATATAGGATGAGGTATAGCCTTATCTTTGGGTTGATCAAGGGTAGGATGCAATATTTCAATATATTTATGAATCTATCAATAATGGGTAGAATAATGATTTTTTATTCTGTGGAAGCAATAGGTAGGTTTGTTTTTAGAGTTTTAGGGTATACTAATGGAAGACGTAGAAGGATAATCTAAATAATGATGATATAACTAACACTCTCTAGTATAATGATTGACAAATTTATAAATATCATAATAAGGTTGATTGGCCATTGGGTAGGCATGAGATAAAACTATGATAAAGGAAGATGGCAATCACTAAGGGCAAGTGAGGATGAAGCAAAAACTAGACTAGGCTCATCTAAAGGTAAATTAGGATTAAAAATAAGATGAATCTTAGTTGAAGGTAGAGAGTGAGTAGAAACTAGACTAGGTTCAGATAAGGTGAAGCTAGACATGTAGAAGGTTTGAGAGCAGTAGTTAACATCTCTAGGGGAAGAAAACTAAAAGGATCCTGGTATCTATCAAAATGGTAAGGGTTGGTCATTGCATGATCTATAATCATGATTATAAAAGGATATACTAAAAATATATGTATACCATGAAATCACTCCATCTCTACCATGTGAAAAATTGGAAAAATAATAGAATTAAGCACCATAAAGGGAGAAATGTGATAAGATAAATAAAAACATTGAAATAAATAGTATTATATCCAAGAATTTCAGCATCTTTAGCTTGGAGAAGTCCACCTAGAAATGGGTCATCTAAAGCACAACCATCATCATAGCTAGGTGTATGAAGGTTGATGGTACAATTAAGTATGATATTATCATTAGAAGTCACATGATGAATAAAAGGCCTAGTCTTAGTTAAGACCATATATATATATATATATATATATATATATATATATATATATATATATATATATATATATATATATATATATATATATATATATCATCGATAGGAATTTGACAAGAGCAAGGATTTAAGGATTGTGGAAGTTTGACAATAATTTGAAGGGATAGATTGAATTTTTAGATCTTTAGGATTATCTCATATGGATCATCATCATCAAAATATAGGAGGTGAGGTCATATTTTCCCAATGACTTTATGGTGACCATTATAACCTTGAGTATAATTGATATGATAATTGAAATGTTGGCATTCCACAAATAGGATACTAAGCAAAGGTTCAAGCGTGGGAATTTTGAAAACACCATGATCTTAGAATTATTCAAAATTCCATGAGTTTGTGTCTCCTTGAATATTATAAATAACACCATTATGGGGTATTTTGACACATTAGCATGTAGATGAGGTGACAACCCTCATATAGTGAGTTTAAGGTCAACCAAGCAAGATTTTATAAGAGAAGGGAAAGTTAAATATCATAAATTTCATGTAGATGATGATAAGAGGATGGTAATATGAAGCCACATGCAACCTAAAGGAGTCATTTTCCTTCTATTATAGCCTTGACATGTGTTACATGTGGACTTGAGATTAGATTTATAATATCCAAGTGATTTAATGAAATTGAGGGAGGTGACACAAGTAAATGAAACATCATCAATAAAATCATGTTTGATTTTGATATCACCAATTTGGATGCTATGAAATAGGGGAGGATCATATACATGAAGTAAAATCTCATCTAGGATTATGGAAGTGATAGGGAACTTAATGTAAATAAAAGTGTCCATTGGTTCATGAACATGTATGGACATATATTCTCATTATTGAAGGATACCATCTTCAAACCCACACAAGGTAGATTCACATCATACTTGAGGAGGATGAGGAATGTTCATTTCAAATAGTAATTATATTAGATGGTTTAGATGATGGGGGGAAGTTCATATTAGTTATAGGAAAGTTATTTCACATGTGATATGATAAATTTATTAAATAGAGTACCCTTCATAATAACCCATGCGAGGATTAATAGATAGAGGTGCATAATGTTGTAAGAGTTATTATGAAGGAGGGTTGTAAGTGAAATCAAATTGGTGTTGGTAAGATGTATTTTGTTTAGTTAGAGGAAATATATGTTTATTATATTTATGTGGTGGGATGTTTTATTAAGGTATTTATCATGATTGGGTTGAATAAATACTATTGGAAGGTTGGGGAATGTTATTTATATGTGTAAATGTTGGAGGAAGATTAGATATAGTGTATGAAGTATTATTTAGTTAAGTTGTTGAAGGTGGTTCTTGGAAAGTTATAGGTTAATCTTTCCCCAAATCCATCAGATTATATGGGTAATATTATTGAGTGATGCAACATGTTTGATAGGTTCCATGCATGTGTGTTGGATCAATAAAATCAACTACCCTTCATATGTTAGTCATAGTTAACACATTTTATTCATTAGCAGTGCGATATTTAAGACTTTAAACATTATTGGTATAAGGATTAGGTTTAGAATTTCTCTCTTGATGATTGGGAAAATGATATTTATATATATATATATCAAGATGAACATTCTCTTGATTTAAAGTTTGATTTTTATTTTGTGTTTCATGAGCTTTAAATGATATTCCATATACATGTTGGTTCTTGTGAATGAGGGATTCATGATCAAATTTTGGGCCAGGAAGTAAATATATGTCTATATTCCACAATTATCTACAAGTCTTGTGAGAGTGGCCCTAACTTGCATCAAACCAAAAAAATTTGTTCATATCATACCATGATTTCATTAGATGAGTGGGGTTAAGATCTCATGGCATAGGCGTTAAAAGATGATTTTGAATCTTAGATAAGGATAATGTTTTATGGATATTATTTTGGTTGGTTTGAGTATACGTGGGATTACGAGTGTTTTTTGGAGGTAAAACATGCTCCATATTGTTAATACAAGAAATGGATTGAATGTTGTGAATAGTTTCCTAAGTATCAATGACACCATCATTGGTAGAATGATGGGTTTTATTTATAATGATAATGTGTGTTCCCTAGGATGTTGAGATGGTTGAAATTGGTGCATAATAAAATCTTGTCACTTAGCTTGGTCAAGGGCTTCTTCCAAAGTTATTGGGGAAAGATTCCTAACCCAATTTTGTAACTTGGGATTAAAAAAATTAGTGAATAGGTGAAATAGGTTATCATCTACCATATTATGATCACATTTTCTAGATAACTTATTATAACATTTGATGAAAGCTATGTCACTTTAGACTCAAGTTTTTACAATTTATGAAGTGAGCTAAGTTATTGTTAGGTAGATCACTAGTTTGAAACTCTCGTACTAGGGATTTAATCAGATATTCTAAGATAGTGATAGAATGGGTTTTTAGTTGATTGTACCAATATAAATAATTTATTGAGAGTGTTTTAATTAATAGCTTGGTATCAATAAAAGTATTGATTTTGAACCAATATTTATAGAGGTTACCAAAAAAATTTATATGTAATGTGGGATTTGTAGACCCATTGTAGGTGATGGTAGGTTTTATGCCTCCTATGTTGATATTACCAATTTGAGGTACAAGAGGTTAATTTTGGAGATGTTTTATTATTTTATTACTTAGGGTGGTTGAAAAATAATGTTACCATGGGAATCCCTAGGGGGAGGGAGAATTTAGTTTTTGCACTCCCCATGAAACATGTTGGGGTTGATTTTGAAGATTAATGAGATGATTTTCCATTTGCATCATTTGATTTTTGTTATTGGTTAAAAATTATGCATTTTATCGAGTGTTTATAATAAAATTTGATGATTTTGGCTAGTATTGACTAGTTTCCATAGCATGTGAAACATTGGTATTGGAATTAGTGGTTTGGGTTGCACTATGAGTAATATCATGTGACACACTAGTGTAATGAGAACCATTGGTAGAAAAGAAATCACTGGTGGCATGAATAGTATTTTTAGAAAAGGATGCACTAGTGGAATGGTTAGGATTCTAATATAATGAAGCACTAGTAACATGACTAGCATTGGTAGAAAAAGATGCACTAGTGGTATTGTTAAAGAGGAGGTAAATTGGAAAAAGCCCATTAGAGGTTGAACCTACCATGTTAGTGGATATATTTGGAATTGAGGTTGAAGAGATCAAAGATGAATATGTCATGGTGTGTGAAGAAGATAAAGTAAAAGGAAAAGGATGAGAAGAAAAGATGGTGTCTCCCTTGAAACTATGGGAGAATCTAGGGGAGGGTAAAATAGGTTCTTCTACTTAAGGATCTAACATAATATTTTAAATTGTTAAAGGGTCCTTCCCTTTATGTTAAGGGAATCATTAATGAAGAAGATAATTTTAGGTGTATGTATTCTAATTCATGCCCATATTCTAATGAGAAAAAAGGATTATGAATTAAGATGAATGAGGATGAGTCACATAATTGGTAGTGAGAGTGGAAACATGAACATTGATTTCATCTAAAGAGGAAGCAACAAGTTATTTTTTTGGAAACCTATTAGGATTGGTAAGACTCATCATGCTTTATTGGATTCAAATCTGTATTATCCTAAAATATTAAATTTGTAATGATAAAAAGAGGCTAATAAATGGATGGAAAGAAAATTAAGAGATAGGATATATAATTGAATAGGTTGATAGTGTTCTATAAACTAGGGAATAAAATAAAGACTAATAACACACAATCGTATAGGTTGATTATTTGCTATTGAGAAAAAACTAATGTAAGAAACAAGAGGACATAACTAAATATGTTGACTATGTACTACTTAGATAGGGAACTAAATAAGAAACAAGAGGATAAAACTAGACATGTTGTTTGTGTAATACTTAGATAATAAACTGAGTAAGAAATAATAGTACACAAACATACAGGTTAACTATTTACTAAAAACATACAGTCGGAATAGTTTATATGAGACTATGTCGATAGGTATGATAGTGTTTTTAAGACAAGGAAAGATTTTTATAAGATGATATCAATAAAAATGAAATGAAAGACACAAGAAATTGGATCAATGTGATTGATCCAATTAGAATACTTAGCACAAAACATGCACCAATGTTAGATAATGTAAGTTTTGAAATATAAAATACAATGATCAAAGAGAAAGTAATAACTTGAAAGTAAATCATAACTAATTTGAAACTATTAAGTGTTATTAAGTTATAATAAAGTTTAAAATTAATATGATGGGAATTTTGTTGTAAAAACAAACTAGAAAGAAATCTAAATATGGTTTTAGGATGTTTTGGCTGAAAGGGATATTTATTGGCAATGGTACTAGATTATTATTGGGGCATACCCCCTAAATTCACATTATCATAGTGATAATGGTGTTAGGATATTTTCCAATATACACCATAAACCATGTGTTGATACTTGGCCATAAAACCAAGCCAAATTCTCCTTAGTGATGAAATCCATAAGTAGGCTTTGGGAAGTCAAATGTTTAATGCATTTTGTATTTAAAGTTATTTCAAAGTGTGTGCAAATGAGAAAAATAGTGTGACAAAATTGGTAATTAAAAAACCACCTAATTAATCTACATTTGTTACTCTAAGCATCCAAGTAACTAAAATGAAAGTGAATTAATTACTATCAAAAAGAGGTTGATTCCTTGATTGTGAAGAGTATAGAATTGGTCCAGGTAATATTATATGCAAATAATGTAGAAAAGAGTCAACTAGGTTTGTATTATTATATGAAATAAAGATCAAGAATAACAAAATTGAATCGGTCAACTATGTCTTCTAAAAAAAAGATAAACAACATAACTAGGTTGAGCTAGTTGACCCATTTAGTTGTAGGGTTGTAATTTTATAGACTACAAACTTGTGAAAAATAGTACTATGAATGAAAAATTGAAATGATAGAGAAGGTAATAATGAACCTTCATGGGATTAATGATTTTTATATTGAAAAATGTTATGTTTTGATGCTCAAGTGTTGATTTAAAAATTATGCTAACAAATTTGACTAGCTCAACATAGTTTTCAAAACTTGTTTGCTAAGAATAAGTTACAAATAGAGTCGATTGGATCAACTATGTTTGTAGACATGTATGTTGAAAAAACATAACTATGAATATAGTTGACTAGTTTAACTATATATGCAATATTGTAACTAAAAAATAATACTATGCTAATTTGATTGATCCAGTAATGTGTATTTGGAAAAAACTTACACAGATAAAACATAATAATTTTGGGGTGACTATGTGTTAAACCTATGCATAGACTATTAGAAGTATACTGATAGGTTCAATATAGTATCACAAAAATAAAACATATAATATGATGTTAAAATTAATGCATGAAAGAAAACCTACAAGGATTTTATTCATGTTGGGTTTGTCCGAATGTATATAAAAGAAAATGTAGTTGATGTGTTAATCAATCCTAGGATAAGATAAATCATACTTATAATTGTTTATAAATTAGATATTCAAGGTCATGACCAAAATAGATTTTATATATATAAACAAGGGATATCTTACCACAATAACATCACTACAGAGGGTTCCAAAGCCTCTAGTCAAGAAACATTATGTAATAACCTTAGTTAGGTCTTATGTTTTCATATTTACAAAGTAAATGCAAAGTAATGTAGAGTTAAATTTAGTTCTCACCAAATATTGTGGCACAAAGTAGGTGTAATAAACACAAAAATTAAACATGTATAGATTATCTATACTCAATTAAATTTATAGGAAATCATAATGCATGGAAGAGAAGTGTAAATGCAAATGTATCTAATCTTAAAAATGAGGGAAAAAGTTAGGAATACTTACCTTTGAAGATGAACCCATCGATCCTTAATCTCTACCTTATCCAAGGTTATTTTTAATAAGTTGTTTTACTATGTAAGGATAAAAAGGATAAGTTAAATATATGCTATACAACTTATTTATGCATCCAAAAAACTTCTCCACAATACAAGATGTGTATCTCCAAATAAAGTATTAAACCCCTAAGTTATGTTCCTCAAGTAGAATGTTGGATAAACATATGTGTAATATAATAGTCTTATTATTATCTTCCTAATAAATGACAAAAATGTATGTGTATAAATATTTGGATCTAACTCAAAACCTTTTTGAAAGTTTAGCCGATAGGGTTGGACAAATAGACTATTGTTTTAACTTATTTAGGAATAATAGAGTTGTATTCTAGTTTTAGTTAAGGGTCTGGATTAATAAATTAGTATATAATGTAGTAATAAATATATTATTGATTTATGAAATTATTTTTATTTTTCACCTTTCTAAAAATATCAATAAATAATAAGAAATATAACTTAGCTACAAAATAGACTAAGACAACTGATACAAAGGCTAAAAATGACTATGCAAGACCAGGAAGGTGTGATAAACCTAAATCTAGCTTTTGTTGGGTGAAAAGATAAGAGCATAAAAAAATGGACACTTTGGTGTTTATTGTTATTGTCCATTCCTACCACTATTGTCCAAACTAATCATAGAGACCTAAAACTCTCTAGGTGGTTGCATTGTACCTATATGAGCATGCTTGTGAAAAATTAGGCATTATTAATTGACTAAACTCATTATGGAGATAATTTAATCTTCAAACCCTAACCCTCCATCATGATTGATAAAAAAATATTTGAGTCACTTGATAATGAGGGGGATTAGTGTGAAACATGTACTAAACCCAAGAGGGATCAAGCCATATGTGGTTCTCCCACCTAGTTTTCTTTGTGAAATAGTGTGATGAGGATACAAATTCCAAATTTATAGTGTTTGAAGTGGCTAGGGCTTGGTATGAGGATTTGAGTAGGTTTGTATCTATGTTATGTGACTATGTGCAAAGAATAGGGAAGTTTGCCTTAGTGATTTGTTTGTATTCTTGCTTGCTTTATATGTGTGGTTACCTCTTAATTGTAAATGAGATTTGAGTGGGATTTTATAAGGAATAATTGGTCATGGGTAAAATGTATTCATGTTAGGCCAACCTAATTAAGGATAAGGACTAGATGAAAATGACCGTTGGGGTTCAAAATATAAATGGATAGGACCACCAAAAATGGGACACTTATTTATGGGTCATTATAGTCTAAATAGGGTGCTCCTATACTACCAGCTCAAGACCTAGGAGAATAGGATTGACACATGGAATATTATCTAGTTGATGTGGAATGATCATTTAGAAGGTTTCAGATGACTAGAAATGAGAAAAAAGGTGTTTAGAAGGGTCATAAGAGCATGAAAAAAGGACATATATATGGGGTGTTTCAAGCCACACTTAAACTATCAATTTGGATATTTTAAATTACTATATTTACCACCCTTTATTATAGTGATGCAGAAAATTGAAATACTAGGATAAAGGAAAAATAAAAAGCATACATAAACTTAATTTCAAGGGTGAAGCCAATGAAGAAGTGTGATGTTAAGTGTGCATAGAGAGAACATAGTGTGAAGTGTAAATCTGTAAGAGAAAACAAGGAGTAAATCAATTCTTACTAGACACGTTATGTTTAAAATAAGAATGTACAAAGGCTGGGTAAAAGAGAGAGGAAGAGAAAGAAATGAATACACCTCACTAGGTATATGAACTAATATAAAACCTATTGTGATGTTCAGTGATGTTGAGTGATGCTAGTATGTGTTGTACCAAGAGTAATATCAAGAACAATGATGAGTGTTCAATTCCCTAAGGGTGGCTAAAGAATACAAACACTGGCCCTTTAACTCCATCATCACTCACTATGTAGTGAAGCTATGTGATCATGTGTATGTTAATTGATGTTTGGTATATGTGTCTAATCTCTATAAGTAGGTGGCTCAAGAATATAAAGGCTAACTTGTCTTTTGGCTCCATCATTTCCCACTAAGTGTGAACTATGAACTAATACTAGTATGAATGTGTGTTGTATGAGATGGATCATGAATCCCATGAATTCTCTATAATTTGACAATATGGCATGGATAGCTAAATGTGTATTGAGAACTAAGCCAATTTTATCCACTCCTAAAGGTGGAAATTAGGCTTCTATGAAATACATTCTAGAACTATGAACTAGGCTTATATGAAAGCCACTCTAAAATGATGCCAACCACCTACAAATGGAATAAGGCATGGAACTACTAAGAATACCTAGGTAATATAATGAACTAGAAAGAAAAGAAGTCAAATGTGCCATGTACATTTCCCCTAATCACTGGTTTTTGTAACATGGATTTTGATCTAGATTTTGTACCAACTACCCAATCTAAAACTAGAAGTGAGAGCTATCATGCCATGCATGATGCCCTCTGTATCTATATAATCTAAGTAAAATTGTATTGAAACTACTTGATATGATCTAGACTATAGCTGATAAAATTGTAATTGACCTTACCTTTTTGTTTATTTCTAATTTTTTTGGGTTTTTAACTATTTAGATATGAGTGCCAAAAAGTCGACACTTTATTGTAGGGTATTGTAGTTCAAATGGGGAGCTCTTGTCCTCTATTGTTTCTGATGAGTGTTCTATGTTCATCCCTTTTTTTTTGTCTATTTTTAATGTTTTGAATTTTGATTACTATTTTGAGTGTTCTAAAAATTGATTTTGACTGGTAGATGGCTCTGATCTTTGTGACAAAACCCCTATTTATTTCCCCCTTTTTTGAGGGTAGTAATGAAGACCTTGTAATGATTTCCCTTAGAAGAAATATCCCTACAAGTGTGTTATGCTATGAAATACATGATATAGCAATGATGATTGAAAAGATGTCTCAAGATATAGAATAGTTTATGTTGGAGATTGTTAGATCAATAAGGGTATGCCTAGATAGATGTATCAATGCAATAACATGTGAAATTTATTGAACTAAAACTAGATATCTAGTTGGTTTTCAGGGAGGGATGGAACATGATGTCCATCATGGCATCCAAGAAGGGAAGATAATGCATGATGTGGATCATGGCATTGTAAACAACTAAAAAGTAAATAATCAAACAATCATGCAAGGCAAGAATCAAAAATCATACAAAAGAGGACAAGTGTACAAGAAAATAAGGTACATGGGTACATGTCACTCAAACAAGGAAAGCAAGCATACAAGGCATGTTAAAATGCCCACATACACATACAATTACAAACAAGCAAGATTGGCATGAGGGAAACAAGCACATACAAGATTACAAACAAAGACAATTGTAAAATGTCCTAAGGCACACATATGTAAGAAAATAATAAATGAGAAATAGAATCACATTTACATACTCAAATCAATAAAGGAAGGCATGTAAATACTAGAAATACTATTGCATCTAACTAATCAAATCAAGAAGTAAAAGTATAAAAATCATATAATACAATAATAAGTAGATGCTAAGAAATACACAAGTGTTATATACTAGTGAGTGTCGATAGAATAATCTACGTAAGCTATTAATTAATGTACATCAACATGATAACTAGAGTGTGTGGTGTAGGAATGACATAACCTATATGGTGTAGTCATGTATAAGATTCCCTTGGTGGTTAGATATGTTGATGTATATATTGAATGTAAAGTTAGGATGCCCCCTCAATGGGTAAAGTGAAGCAATCAAGGATCTAGGTGTCACTGCATATACTCAAAGAAGATCAAATGAAGCATGGTAATGTAGATAAATTGACAAACAATAGCATAGAACAACAATATGTAAGTCCAACATGGTAGTAGAAATGTAAAGCATGGATAATGTGTATAATTGAAAAGTTTTTAGTGTTTTGATTTATTTAAATGTTTTTGTATGTTGACATGTTATATTATTTTTAGTATTTTTAAATGTTGTATTATTTTTGTATTTTGAAATAAGATATGTACAAGTAATCATAAAGAAACTATGTATAAGAAAGTGAAAAGAAAATATGTACAATTAAGCTAAGAAATTATGCACAAGAAATATTTAGAAGAGATGATACTAACTGATGAGTCTCATAAGAGACTTCCTATCATGGTGTCTTGTATCAAGGAGAGGAATCGTGTGTGATCATATAACATGATGGAAGGGCTAAGACTATGACTGTTAAAGTTGTGTATGTTTTAAGTGCTTTGAAAGCTCTATAATGGTAACCAACTATGGCCCCTTATAAATTTGGCTCTTAGGTACCCATATGGTAGTAGAAAAATCTCTCTGAAAATGTTCTCTATGTGTAGAGGCATGAGACCTTAATGACACTATCCTAGGTTTGAATATTATAGCTATAAACTATCTAGAGTCTTAAAAATATTTCTGATGTAGTGGTAAGTCTAAGAGAGGCCTCCATGGAAGTGTATGAACTCTTTGTGCTAGTGATGGAGGCCTCAACTATATTTTAATCTCAACTAAATGAAGAACTGTAAGTGGTGGAAGAGCTGAAACTAGTGACTATAGTGTAGGAGATGGCTCTAAAATGAGGAGTGATAACTCATATAGAACTCCACCAACTATAATAACATGATTAACATGAATGTATTTCATTCATCTATGAACTATAGAAGGTACTACAAGAATTATTTGGATCCATGGTAAACCAAAAAACATATCAAAGATTCCTACACTGGTAATAATAGTAAATGATGTGGCCACATGTGCTATACCAACCTATAGAGGAAGTACAATTTTACCTAATGAACTCTATATTTGTCCACTAAATCCATTGATAATTATGTCTGTTAGGGTGATATCCTACTTTGAATATCCCAAATGATAAAGTAATGTCATAGTGCACATGTTCACATTGAATCCATTATCTGAATATCCTATTCTAAGAAGGAGATTGAAGGTCTAGCTAGAACTCTAGAAATATACACACCAATCATGTTTCTCAAAGGATGTGACTCAAATGAAGGTGGTTGGTATGTATCTGGTGGAAGGTGTGCATGATATGCATGGTGAACACTTGATGTACTCATTGTCTCTTATTTAGAATGTTGTGGGAAAGGATTTGAAAAAAAAATTAGAGCCTTGTCTTACATTTTCTTTGCTTAAGGAGGCTTAACTAGAGTGCCAAGAATATTAAGGTTTCCATCTATCAAGTCATGTATATTGGGTTGCAAAATGATCCATTTATTTGTTGTGTGGCTTGGTACCTTATGAAAATCATATAATACATTATGATCATATCCATGTGGAAGAGGATTTATCATATCAACTCCTCAAATAGGAGGGAGAGATGGGACATTGAATTCTAATATTTTCTATAAGACTCTAGCTAGAGATACTAGTAGATTGGTAAATTCTCACCAAGGAGGTCTTGATAAAACCACTCAGTAAGGGGACTCTGAAACCGCATTAACTATATGTTAATTTTCAATTTTGTTATCATTAACCTTTATTTTATATGGGACTTTACTATTAATCTTGTTTTTTGTTTATCATATGCTTATGTACTTGAGTTTTCCCATTGAAAGTAATTTAAATTCCATTTCTTTTAGTGTATGACATAGCTCAGTGAAGGAAGAAAACTTTTTGAAAATTATTGACTCATGCAAAGTTGGCAGAAGACTCTATTTGAAGAGATCTTGTAATTTTTTATTAGCCATGGGGCTAGTCATTTTAGCCAAGATAGTATTATATCTAAAAATATAATGTATGATAAGCTCATTTGACCTTTTCTTTTATTGTGAAAATTGGGCATAAGAAACCTTGTCACATATGTTAATGCTAAAATAAGCTAGGAATATGTCAGCTAGAGGATTGAATGCTTTGATTGATTGATTCGATATACTATAGAACCACTGTAAATCATAATCCTTTAAATTATTAGGAAATATATTTGCTAGTAACCAATAATATAGTAAATATTATAAGCATTCTACATGAAAAAATCTCAATTGTTTCTTTGGGTCACCCTTGCCATCAAATAGAGTGAGTTTGGGTTCAACAAAACCTAGTGGTAAGTGTGTAGAAGCAATATGGCATGCCAATGGTGTATGAAGTAGAGTGAAAGATTCTAAATCCTATCTTGGTCTAGAGTCACCTTTCTCATGATGAAATACCTTGGATTGAAGATATTTAACCTCTTACACATGGGCAACCAGATCAAGAGACAAAGATGTACTAGTCGTAACTAGTGGTGTCACATAGTAAGATTGGGATGTTATAGGGGGTTGTTGAGACATAGTTGCCCCCATCATGTCATTTTTAATTGGGTATTTTGAAGAAATGAAAGACTCAAATTACTTATCCTTTTTAATTTCCATGATAGACTATAATATAGTGGCATGAACTTGGGGCTATTTCCTCAGAGTCTCTCTAAAAAAATTTAGAATTAGATCTTTATTGATGACAACATCAACATAGAAAATAGGTGAAAGTGGATCGATAGGCCAATGTGGTGGAGTATGAACATTGGTGTGTATATCATAATTATTATGTTCATACAACTCATTTTTAGAATTATCCTCAAAGAAATTAGTGTAATATGGATTTATAGAATCTATAGTAAGAAACTGAGTTGGTTGTTTATCCATGGTATATGAATGGGTTGAAGGAATATGGGTGAATTAAGGAGATTTTTCACTATGTCTTTTACTTCATATTAAAATAATAGATGCAAGGAGCTTAGGTGGCATATGGAAAAAAAATTAAAAAATGAAAGAAAATATTAAATAAATGTAATAAAGGATTTGAAAAATATAAAACTAAAATATGAATAAAAACGATATGAAGCTCACTAACATGTAAAGTGATACCTCAAAAGAATAGGAACATATTATATTCTACTAGGGTTTGAAAGAAATGATTTTTAAAATTACTATGGTAAATTTTAAAAAATTAAATGTGAAATTTTGATATATATACATAAGAAAAATAAAAAATGTAAAATTAAAATTAGTAAATAATTTTCCCTAGGGTTTCTAGGATTTTTGTGTGTAAACAAAGTAAGTTGGGTTCACCAAATAATTTAACTTATTTGGAAATAATAGAGTTGTATTCCTATTTTAGTCAAGGGTCTAGATTAGTAAATAAGTATAGAATATATCAATAAATATAGTCTTGATTTGTGTAACTATTTTTGTTTTTCACCTTTATAAAAATAAAAATAAATAAGAAGAAATATAAGTTAGATAGAAAATATACTAAAACAACTGATACAAAGATTGAAAATGGTTGTACAGGACTAAGAAGGTATCATAAACCTAAATCTAGATTTCATTGGGTGAATGGATAAGAGCACTAAAAATTGGATGCTTTAGTATCTAATGCTATTATCCTTTCCTATTGTTGTTATTGTATAAACTAATCATAGAGACCTAAAATTTTCTAAGTAGTTGCATTGTTCATGTGTGAGTGTGCATATGAAAAATTAAGCATTGGTCATTGACAAAACTCATTGTGGATTTTATTTTATCTTTAAACCCTAACCCTCCATCATGCTTGATAAAGTGATGTTTGAGTCACTTGATAAATAGGGGGTTAGTGTGAAAGATGTACTAAACATGCAATCCGTGCCCCTTATGTGGGAACACTACCTACATACTAATACTTTGAAGAGAGGTCAAGCCATATTTAGTTTTCCCACCTAATTTGCTTTGTGCAATAGTGTGACATGGATGCAAATGCCAAATTGATAGTATTCGAGGTGGTTAGGGCTTGGTATGATTATTTGAGCAGGTTTGTAGCTATGTTAGGTAACTGTGTGTAACCAATAGGGAATTTAGCCTTAGTACTTTATTTGTATTCTTGATTGCTTTATAAGTTTGGTCACATCCTCTTTATAAATGATATTTGAGTGGGATTTTATAGGGAATAGTTAGTCATGGGTTAGATGTATTTGTGTTAGGCTACCTAATTAAGGATAAGGACTAGATGAAAATAACCATTGGGGATCAAAGTGCAAATGGATAGGATTGACAAAAATGTGACACTTCTCTATGGGGCATTATAGTCAAAATGGGGTGCTCCTATCCTATAGTCTTGAGACTTGGGGAAATAAGATTGACATAGGGAATACTATTTAGCTAAGGTGGAATGATCATTTATAAGGGTTTGGATGACTAGTAATGAGTAAAAAGGTGTCTAGAAGGGTTGTAAGAGCATGTAAAAAAGACTTATGGATGGGGTGTTGTAAGCGACACTCAAAATATCAATTTGGAAATTTTATATGACTACAACTATGTATCATTAATTGATAAAAATGAGTTAGGTCTTGGTCTAGGTTAGTTAGAGAGAAGTTAGATCTATAACATTATTTTAATAATTTGAGTAAAGGATAAACCTAGGTTTATAGTGTAATATAAACTTTTAAAAATCATTTTTAGATTAGGAAGGGGCTAAGGAAGGTGATGAATGCTTGACAGAGTATGAAAAAGAGGACACAAGGCTTAAGGAAGTGCATAGGACAAGGTTGTGTAGATATTAAGTGGTGGTATAGGTTACAATGATCTTATGAAGCACCAATGGTCTTCCCACACCTTTACCTATGTACCCTTAAAGTCATTCACTTAGAGAGATTAAGACTTGACAAATTCTTATAAGAGAGAAAACATTAGTATTTGATAAAATTTGAAAATATTTTGTGTATACATTTACCTCCTGAATGAAATTCTTAGTGAGGATTACCTTCTTGTTCCTTGTAGTGTGGTTAAATTCCTATTGGACTTAAGGATCACCTTGTATAGTGATCTTAGGTTTTTTTGACACCATGGTTACTCATAAGGTATAAAGAGGTGTTGGTGGGGTGGAAGAGATTGATATGACACATGGAGGTCTAGGTGGAAGGGGAATATATGAAATGGATGGAATGAAGGAAGAAAGTAGTGGGGGAGGAATAGGCATGGAGATGAAAGGGGAAAAGACAAAAGGAGAGGCCTAAGATAAAGTCCCCACCTATCATTATCTCTAGGTCAAATTAACCTATGGAATAATGAAAATAGATAAGGGCACTTAACAAAAATGATGAAATTAGTTGGTGGAAACCAAGTCCATGGGAACCTAAGATAATGGAGAATGGAGTCTTGGGAATGATTTATGGATAAACATGAGGTGGATTAGGATTTTAGGTATGAATAACCTTTAATTTATTTTTTGTCCTCTTTCCTAGATCATCTTCACCAATTTTATTAGAAGGATTTAGGGTGGAAGAGGCCACAAGGATTGATTGAAGAATATGTTGGGAAACTAAAGGTGCCATTGTTATGGTTTGGTCTAACTAAATCATACATATGGGTGAACTTATTATCAAGGAGGAAACATAATTTGATTGATATGGGGTACTTACAAGTATATGCACTTGTGGAATAAATAGAGGGGAGAAAATAGAGATCCCTACTTCTAGAATGGATTATGCAAATGAGATCTGGGAGGTAAGAATTTTTTTCATATTTTAATCTAGTGGCACTTGGTTGAATTATTGAATAGGTGGAATAGATAAAATTGGAGAAATAATTAAAACAAGTTGTTGTGGTGAAAGGGAACTAGGAGGGGTTCCACTAGGTTATTGAGGAATGGTAGGAGCAAGGGGATGGATCTACACTAGTGTTGATTATTATTCCTACCATGGGCTCATATCAAATCTATTTTTGATGTTGAATTTGAGCACCTACCTAGCCTATGGTTATGCTACTTATATTTCAACCACTTGAGTTTGAGTCACCAAGGCTTAAGATACCTAAGGCTAAACTTGTTAGACCATGAGATGTGGTGGAGCTGGAGTAGAGGGATACGAAGGTGAAACTCGTGGAGGAGATAGTTTATTAAGATAAGAATTTGAGAACCCTTTTATAATTCTCAATGATATCTAAAGGGAGTTACCTAATATTTACCTCTAGGTTGAGATGATGTGGATAAGGCAAGGCCAACTTGGGAGGATGGCCTAGGTTGAGTCTACATTATATTTTTTTTCTTATTTACCTTGATTCAGGTGAGTACCTATTGATCACTGACTATATTGAGAAAGAAATCATCATTCTCAAGGGGTTCGTGGACATAGTTGACCTTAAGGTGGGTCCAGTATCTTCCCACATGGGTTGAATGACACCATGTGAATCCCAATCTCAATGTTTATCCCTACTAAGGGCATGTGATTCTATTCCTATTGTCATCTTTTATAAAGGGGGAAATATATGTACACATGGTTTTAGATGGTGATTGAGAGGGGTGGTTAGGCCTTTTATTGGTGTTTGATGAAATACCTAAAGATTCCATCTACCAATTGATATGTGATCTCTTACTCTACCAGGTAGTATGGGACTTGATAAAATAGGTAGAGGGGACACTTGAGAATAATTTTGATTCCTACATATGTATCACAAGGTTCTTAGAGTGTTTAAGAACCACTTCTCATTTTATAATTAAAATAAATCAGATCATGAGTTGTTTGTGATAATTTTGTTGTTTATAATGGAATAGAAGCAAAATAAATGATTGTTTCACAATATTTATAAAGTTTAGTTCTTAGGAGCCACCATGGCCTATAATTATTTAAAAATAATAGGATGATCTATGCTAATTAAGGTTAAATATTCTCAATTATAAATTTAAATCTAGACTAATACATATAGAATGAAGCTTTAATCTAAAGTGAATTGGTTAAAATATGAAAAAGGAAGGGTAGGGTAGAGAGAAAATATGTTTCTATTTATCTTCAGTCCATACATTATGATAGATTTCAAATATCATCCATGCATGTACTTAAAAAAATGTATGATACAAAACATCTTAACCTCAAATATTACCACATGTCAGGAAAATTTCTAAGGAATGTGAAAAATAATGAAAATAAGAACCAACCTTACTTTAAATATTCACCCTTATAAGTAGATAGTTGATGCACATCTATAAATACAAAGTAAATAAAATTAAGTAAACTAGAGAGCCTTCATTTATCCTAGCATAAGCACAAGTCAACAATTTTATATTCAAAGGTAGACACCAAGAGTCTACAATAAATATTCAAATCTAGAATTCAAAATAGACAAGTGAGAGAAAAGCCATATAAAAATTCACACAAACAAAATGAGACAATCTTTTCAAAATTCTCTACTTGCGTTAGTTGCTAAAAGTTTACACTAGTTTTTAAATCCAAAACTCCCTCTTCTTTTACAATAGACAATGTTATTTTTATAAGATACAAGGTATCATGTCAATCAGTCTCATCTAATTAAATTTGTATAAGTGTATAGGATAAGTCTCCTTTCTATTGTATTCTAGAACAAATGACCTTTTCCTTTTAATATACTAGTTTATAGACAATGTGCTTTTACAAATTACACATGCTTTTACAAAATAATATCCTATTTCAAAATATTATACAAATTTGGTTATAAAATTATTATTCTCAATTCATTGATATATTAAGCCCCTTTTTGGTCTCCATCCATTCTATCGGCTATTTTTAACTACACTGATATTTTCAATATTTTCTATTAATAATCCAGCTAGACTTTGGGTTAGGTTTTTGATCAAAGTGTTTTTGTAAAGGTGATAATCCAATTCTCCTTGGCTTAGTCCTTTGCATCCTCAGTCCATAAAATCTTCATTTTGTCATTTTTTCTTATGTGGCTCCTTTCTCAAATTTGATTGTTTTGAGCCTCTTTGAAAAGTCCATCTTTGTTTTGTACCATCAAATCATCCTATAGAGATCAATGTGGACTGTGGATATTTAGATTGTTTGGATCCAACCATTTATCTTAAATTTGACATCCATACAATCATCATTTGATGTCTATGTGGACATCATTGATGGGTGTGGAATCATCAAATTTAAGCTCATCCATGGGGATATTTTCTATCTTAAATTTGGCATTTGTATGACCATCAATTGACAACCACATGAACATCATTGATGAATATGTGACCTTAAATTTTAATCTCATCTAAGGGGATATTTTATATCCTAAATTTAACATCTATGTGGACATCATTAATGGGCACGTGACAATAAATTTTAATATCATCATCAAGGATCTTCATTGTCTTAAATTTTATGTCCATGTAACCATCATTTGACATCCATGTGGATGTCATTGATGGGTGGGTGACTATCAATTTTAATATCATCATTAAGACTCTTTACTATCTTAAATTTGATGTTCATGTGACCATCATTTGATTTCCACATGGACATCATTGATAGGTGCATGACCATCAATTTTAAGATAGTCATCAATGCTCTTCACTATCCTAAATTTGATGTCTTTGTGAATGTCATTTGACTTCCATGTGGAAGTCATTAATGGGCATGCAACTATAAAATTTAAGCTCATATTCAAAACTACCTTCCTAGCTTACCACTTGTCATTTTTTAGTTTGCTCTATTCCTAAAAATATAAATAAAAATAACTTTAGCATTTATGAGTATAAGTCATATGAATTGATTTGGGCAATTTGTTTCATGATTTTGGCATCGGGGAAAATGTTTCAAACAAAATGTTTAAAATAATCCTCCCAAAGAGTCATTTGGTAGGGAATTGCCTAAGACAAAAGTATCAAAGGGCACCTCTCATGGGGGAAGGGGCACTTTAAAAAGTCCAAATGATAATTGAGGAAATCAAATGACCATTTCAAAAATCACAAAGGGCAAGTCTAAAGATAAGATGTCCCTTACAAAAAGCTCGAAGGGTATGTATGAAAGATAAAGTACCCCTTACAAAAATCCCAAAGGATAATTGAAGAAGGCAAAGGACCATTTCAAAAATCCCAAAGGGTATATTCCCTTCATAAAAATATTGAAGGATAATTTTATTAAGGTAAAAATCACTTTCAAAATAGTTATAGATAATTTTCTATGGGAAAGATGTTTTAGGCTTTTTGCATCAGACAAAAGTCCAAAGAAAAAAGCCCAATGGGCCACTTAAAAAAATAATAAGTCCAAAACAAATATGCTGAAGGGTAAGTACAAAGTGGCTAAAGAGAAATTCTATCAAGCAAAATGCCTGATAGAGTAAGTTTATGGGGAAATTATTTCAGATAAAACATCGAAAACAATTATCTAGACATAGATATGTCTAAAAGAATAGACCAATTTCATAAGTCCTAAAATAATTCTTGAAAAAAAAACAAAAATTACTTGGAAAAATTATCCAAAATATAAACCTCAAAGGGAAATTCATATAGGATAAATCTCCAAAGGAAAATCCTAAAAAGACATGTCTGAAACATAACAAAAGGACTTTGGATTTAGTCTTAGACCACATGAAAAATAGAAAGGAATAAAAGGGGGGCTCAATACTAATAATAACTTAGCATATATGTTTAGACTAATGTTTTTTCATGTTGAAAAACATGACTAAGCCTTAAGAAATAAAAATAAACTAATCCCATAACATTACTTAGAATGTTCACATGCAAAAAGTTCCCACCAGATTCAAATCAAGTACTTAGATTAAAGTTTTAACTATTAAAATATGAATCTAACAAATTGAATGCTATTAAATAATCAATTTAACACTAAAATCATGAAACCCAAGCATTGTTCATTCTAATTATAATTTAGTAGACCTGCAAAATGAAACATGGAGATCCAATGTTAACACTTTGGATAAGGGAAAAATAGAACCATGAAAAAATTTGCCAAAAAAACTAGGTATGGGTGATCTTCACATAAAAATAATGTGTAAACATGATAATGATACTTTGATCAAGTGAATTTTCTATTTCAATGTATAAATTTGCACAAGGGTCCCCCTATTTCAAAAATGGGGGTATATTGACTTCAATAAATGGTGAATTCTAGGGGAAACACAATAATATGTTAGAATTCAAAGACTCTAATTCAAATAAATTAATAAATTACCTATTCCACTTGATCATTACCATTATAAAGACTAGTTCATGGTTTAAAATAAGTCTTGCACCTATGGAGTTAGGATCAAACATCATAACCTAATCATGTTGTGTGTGTGCTTGGATTCCACTTACTATTTGCCATGGGATTTAGGGAACAAATTCTAGATTTCATGCCTTTAATCATTAAAATTGACTTAAAACATGTTTGGATATTCATTAAGAGTAATACTTTAGCTCATGGAAGACCTGATCATTGCTTTGTTACCAACTAGGTGTCCATAGCCTCGACAAAGATACCTTTAGCACCACTCAAGGACTTGCTCCACTGCCATACAAACATCCATATCCCCAATGGAGATTACTAGAATCACCTTTGCTTGGAAATCTCTTGATTTTGTAATAAGCTCTTATTTTTGTATTTTTTAGATCATTTTAGCTTTCTAACAAAGGTGGGAACCAAGTCATCCAAGTTTAGGGATTTGGTCAAATGCTTTATCCTTAAACCATCACCTATGGCTACAAACATTTTCCAAGGAAAGGATGTTTGTTAAGTGTAAGCATGATTGTATCTTAATAATTCAATCTTTCATCCCATATGTTTAATTCTTCTTGAAACCAAGATTAGATCAAAACAAGGTTTAAAACCTTATGAAACAACCAACCTATCAATTAGTTCTTATAAGTTTATATAACTATAACATTAAGCTTTATATTTCAGATTCATGATCAACATATGCTAAGGAGTTATACATGCATTCTTTAATTGTGGAGTTCCTAATTTCTTTGAGCTTTTAGCTGAAAGCTATCCAAAATGACTTATTAGATGCAACAAACAACATAGGGAAAGAAAACACATAGAATAAAAATCAAAAAATTATATAGTAAAGGAAAATCAAATAAATACATATAAACATAAGTACAAATAAGGCATATGAAGGAAATAATAGAAAGAAACTAATTTAGCCTACCTACTATAACTCTAACCAATCTTACTATTTACTCCATAAAGACTCTAGGTGGGGTAGAAGAGAAGTAATGATTAAGGTAATACCCATTAGTGGGTAGGGTGAACTCTATTCCCTATAAATATTTTATCTTGAAAGTGTTATCTCTAAGTATTTCAACAATTTAATAGGGGCCTATCCACAAAGGTGTGAATTTTCCATGTTTATGCTTGGGTTTGGATGCCTTGTCCCAAAGGAAAACCAAATCTTATTGCCTAAACACCTTTATATTTTATTGTTTATCAAACTACCTTTTCACTATGTTTGGTGTCTGCTAAAGCTATTGAAACCCTCTTTTCTACCATCTTTTATCTGAACAATGTCCAATAGCCTTGAATTTACCAATTCCTAATCATCCTCCATGTCCTCTTGTATGAAATGGTATGTTGGTAGCTTGAGTGTAATAGATAATATGGACTCTTGGCCATATAATATTAAGAGGGGTGATACTTTGAGAGCCTGCTTGACTTTTGATCTATCTACCCATAGGGCATATTTTAGTAGATTATGCCTAGTTTTAGGCTTGTTTGCCACAAATTTCTTTATTGATTTCATCAAGCTTTTTTTGGTTGATTCAAATAATCCATTACCCTGAGGCTAATGGTTGGATGAGAACTTGAGAATGATATTATTATCATATTACCATTCAATCATCTCAATGGATATAAAATTTGACCCATTAATACATACTAGAGAGACTAGTGTTCCAAACCTGGTACATATGTTTTCTTCTAGAAAAGTGATCACTTCATTGGTCTTGCACAACTTAGTGGCCACTACCTTAGTCCATTTGGTGTAGTATTAAGTAACACTTATAATTTATTCGTGACCTTATAATGATTTGGGGCTGATTACCTTCATTAAATCTAGTCCCCACTGAGAAGAAGGTTTATCTATTAGAACTAGTTGTAGTGGCATAGTTGCCTTAGGCTCTTTTTTGTTGAAGACTTGACATAAATGGTATTAATTTACATTCTTGTGGGTATCCATAAAGATTTTGGGCTAGTAGTAACCAAATATAAGTATGTTATGAGTTATTGTCCTTTTAGACAGATGTCCATTTCCTAGCTTCTCATGAAAAGTTCTCATGATTTCAATTGCTTCTTATTTGGATACACACCTTAAGTAAATGCCTTCCTTTTTTAAGTATAACACTCCATATTTAATTAGGTAGTGAGATGCCTTAATTATTAGGTCTCTTCTTTGCTCCTTGGTAAACACTACAGGACAAGTTCTATTATTTAGTAGATGGATAATAGGATCATGCCAATCATTAGACTTAAGACTTTGTTGTTCAACTTGTATGACACTTAGCTTGGGGTTAGCATTGGTAGTCAATTGAATTAGACCTTGGCACCTTAACACTTTTGTATTATTCATTTTAATGGAATATTCTTGAAGCACATACATCCACTTACCTCTCCTTTCTCCTAGATTATTTTGACTTAGCATGAGCTTGGTGGTAGGGTCTGGTAAGATAGCATGCACCTTATTCCTAAGATTGTAGTGGCTAACTTTATTCACTACCTTAACTAAATCACATGAATTTTTACAAATTAATTAATAATTTAACTCAACATTTTTAAATTTTTTTCTCATAAAAGAGATTATATGATCACATCCATCAATTTTTTGAATTAAAACTATAACAATAGTGTGATGAAAACCAAAGTATTAAAGGTAAAAATACTTGGAGAAATATGGACTTATTAAGACTAGATCTTGTCCAATTGCCTCCTTTATGTCCTAAAAATCCTTCATGGTTTATTCATTCCAAGTGATTTTGACATCCTTCTTTAGCATATCATTCAATGGCTTGACAATTTTTACAAAGCCAAAAATAAACTTTTTTACAAAATTAATTTTTTCAAAAAATGATTTCAGTTCTTTCCTACTATTAGAAGGCTCTATTTTTGATATAACATTTACTCTATCTAGGTCTATAGAGATTCCCTCCTTAGTGATAACATCCCATAATAGTTTTCCCTTAGAAACATAAAAAATAATTTTCTTTGGGTTGAGATATATCCCATACCTTTTACACATTTCAAATACCTACTGTAAACACATGATGTGGCCCTCCTTATTCATAGAAAAGACAATCATATTATCCATGTTTATAATAATGCATTTACCTACCAATCCTTAGAAATCATGATTTATGTCCCTTTGGAACATTATCCCTACATTGATTAGCCTAAATGGAATTCATTCATAAGCAAACATGTCCCATTTGGTAGTAAAAATAGTCTTCATCATGTCCTCCTAATTTACCAGCCCTTGGTTATACCCTAAAAATCCATCAATAAAAGATGTCATAGCAGAACTAGAAATACTTTGTATAACTTGGTCTAGAGAAGGCAAAGGGTAGTTATCCTTTTTAGATGAGTTATTTAGATTCCTAAAATCAATGCATAACATTATTTCACTATTGATTTTCCTAACTTGTAACAAATTGGTGACCATGCTAGAGTGCCTAATGGGAAATACAATCTTGTCATCTAATAAATTTTTGACTTTTTAAAAAATTATAGGTAATAAAATAGGGTTGATAAGCCTCTTCTTTTGTTTGAAAGGTTTGTAGTTTTCCTTCAAAGGTATGCTATGTGTGATGAATCTTGGATCTAAAATATTCAACTCATAAAGGGCCATGATATTATGTACTTATAGTTTGTTATCAAGTCTTTGTCCTTTTCTTTTTCAATGCTCGTACATGGTCCCTAATATTAATTAGCTAAGGTTGTCATGATCAAATAACCTTTCCAAAGGTAATCATGCCTTTTGGAATTTTATTGTTACTTATTTGAATGAATTTGTTATCAAATATACCATCCTCTTCAAGAGTACTCTCATTAGTCTCATCTATGACATGGACCTAAAATACTCCTAATTTGGTCATGAAATCCAAGATCTATTGGTCATCATTAAAAACCTATAGATGGTTTATGTTATTGGAGACCGAATGGTATGGAATTAACTCGATGCTAAATTTTTGAGATTCATAGCTTGGCATAAGATTGGTTACAACTATGGAAAGTTCATCAGTAGCCTTATTATCCTCCCTAGGGATGGAAACAATGTTGAAAGCATCAAAATATTCCATTACATCCTAGATTCCAAACCTATATCTCTTGAGATATTACAACTTACACTGGTATTTACTCCTCACTTGATTAACCATAAGTTCTGAGTCACCATGAATGGAGAGTTATTTAAGCTTATGATTAATGGAAAATTTCAATCCTAGAATCAAATATTCATACTTTGTAAGATTATTTATGCAAAGAAACTAAATTATATAATTAGATTTTAGTTCTTTCCCAATAAGATTGGTTAGAAAAATTCCTACTCTAGATCTAGACTTACACCTAACACCATCAAAATGTAATTGTGAAATTCTAGGCAAAGCATGAGAAGTCTTAGAACTATGTACCTCAAAAGTCTTGAGAGTATACACTCTTAATTTAGAATCTGCCATGTTGATCTCATTAGATTTCAACATGTTAACCCTTTCATTCATATCATTATACTATGTGATCATGTGCTTCATCTGAGGCTCTCTTTCCACTCTAATATAATTTGGGACTCCTTTCCATGGTAGACACAAATGCAAATAATTAGTGGACATATATCCATTTAGGTCCTTTATCCATTCTCTACTTTAAAATATCCCATAAGCATCAAGAATGTCCACCACCTAGATGTCAATAAATTATTGGATGTTTGGCTTAGAGGCATGATACCTATGAACATTTAGTAGTTCCCCAATTACTTTGACTTTAGAATTATCTAATTGAATAAAAACTCTATTAAATTTAATAAGAGTTAAGATAAGCTATTTACAAATACCTACTAGCATGATGTTTTTGGATGCATCAAAATCTAATAAATAATCATGTAAATTCTTCCCAAAAACATTTTGAAAGTAAGAAGGAAAGTTAGGGATTCTATCTTAGCTTTATACATAGCAACATTAGCATTGTCAATTTTGGGTGGCCTATCAAGCAGGCATTTTATTCATGGACTCTAAAAATAGGTCTCGTTACTATGTGATCTATGTTAAATCATACAATGTAATGTTATCCTTAATTTTCTTCATGTCTTCCACAATATTATAACCAATTTTATTGGAAGAATTAGATGCATTAGTACTATGCTTAGAAGTCCTCCCCTTTGGAAGCTCTATATTATTATCTAAGGTATTATCTAGAGGAGTGCAAAAGTTGTGCAGAAGTTATTTGAAGGTGTCAAAGTAGTCAGGGGCTACTTCTACTCCCTATTCTTTATAGGGTAGGTATTCTTCAATAACTACTAAAAATCATGGACTTTTTTAGGAATATCATCAAGCTCATTATCCTCTTGGAAAGGGAAGTCAAACATCTCCACCATGAAGGCTTGGTTAGATGATTTAGATCTTGATGTACCTAAACCATTATTTTTTTTAGGAACCACTTCATTCATATCCAACTCTTCTTGAAAGGCCTAAAAATATTTACAAAATTCAATGCAATGTATCTCACCATGCCTAGAAGTGAAATGTAGTCTATAATAATCAAGCAAAGCAATATTAATAATATTTATATCCATTATCTTCTTATAATCAAATGACTCATTATTCTTATTTTTGTTGTAATTATCATTACAGAATATGTTAATGGGCCTATTGAGCCATCAGAAAGAAAATTTCCTACCCAAGCTCTCTCCAGTATTACCAACTTATTTCTACAGCTGAAGAAAATCATTGATTAAATTTTGGACCATATTTAAGATCAAGTCATTTTCATTTTTGGGAGCCTCAGAGTTATGAACCTAATTATTATTAGTACCAATTTTTGATACCAAGGCCTTTTTATCACTAGGGTTAAATCCATTTTCAACATTGTTCAATAATCCCAAGTTTTGGGTATGATGAGAATGACTTAAGGGTAATTGGTTCTAAGTTGGGATTTTATTCAAAATTGGTTTGTTATGATTATTATTGGGAAGAAATTTAGGGTAGGAAAATGTGGGTTGATGTTGGGAATAGAGTAATACATCTGACCTTGGGGTTGTATCTAGTCATTAATAATCACAACTTTGACATAAGCTAAAGTTAAAGTGTTCATGGTACAAACAACTCTCTTTATAAATACAAAAGTCATAAGATCTAAGGCATCCTTATAGATTTCCAAGGCTAAATCCTCATCTAATCTATAAGGATCTGTAATCCTACTACATATCCTTTGGAACCTAGCATTGAAAGCTCTTATGGGTTCATTTGCATCCATTTTTATTATGGTGAATTGTTGGTACAAGACACAAGGGCTGATAATTTTACCAAATTGGTCAATAAAGACATTGTTAAAATCAACCCAACTTGTAATTTATGTTTTAGGGATGTTTATAAACCATTCATATGTATCATATTTAAAAGTGAAAGGATAGTCTACATGCCACATCTTCATGAGTGATATTTAAAAATCTTAAAGTAGCTTTGAATGACTTAATATGTTCCTCAGTCGTTATAATGCTATTAAGACTAAATATTGGCAAATATTTCTCAAGGTTATGAGGAAGGTCATGTAACACAAATATAAATTTAATAGAAGAACCACCCATCAAATCCATACCTTGATTGTGGTTAAATATTTGAGTACCCTAAATTGGTGAAGTTGGCAAAGACATTGAAATCCTATGCTTACCTTTGCCCTACCTATCTCTTCTATGGACTTCTCATTCAAGTATAGGTTCCTTAGTCTCTAAATGTGACTTTGATCTAACTTTTTGTAATTTTATCTTGAGAATTTCAAATCCTATTTTAAATATGATAAGTCAATCCTATCTTTGTAGAGAATAATGATTAGAAATGCACATTAAGCAAATTTTTCAAGGATTAATTACAAGATGACAAAAGATGATAATATTTCATCAAGTCATCTCAAAGATGTATACAAATACATAATTAAGATCAAATTTTACATGTTTTAAGCTTATATGAACTCAACTGTGAAAATTATTGAAGAATCTTTGATCGTAATAGCTATTACTAACCTCAAACATATTGGGTTCACAATTCTAAACCTATCTTTACCACAACTCAACATATATCTTCAAAGAATGTCAATCTTTGTCTAAATAAGCATAAAGGCTAGTATGAAACTATGAATATCACCAAATTTTACATGATTATTTTAAAATAAACATAAATATGTAAAGAGTAAAATGATATTTACATAAAATTCACAAAAACCAATACAGATACTATAGATCTACAAATAATTTGGTTTGGTCCCTCCTTTTAGCATCAATGAAGCTTTCCCTATTGATGCCTAAATATGTATCACAAGGTGTTCATATTATTTAAGAAAAAATTCTCATTTTAAAATTTAAATAATTCAGAGCATGAGTTGTCATTTTTCATAATTCTATTATCTATGATGGAATAAAGGTAGAACAAATGACAGTTTCACAATATCTATAACATTTGGTGTTTAGGAGCCACAATGGCCTATAAATATTTGTAAATAAGAAGATAATATATTATAGTTAAGGTTAATTATGCTCAATTATATGTGTAAATATAAACTAATATGGACATATATAATTAATCTTTAATCTAAAGTGAATTGGTTAAAAATGAAGAAAAAGGAAGGTTAGGTAGAGAGAAAGTATGTTGCCATTGATCTTCATTCCAGACATCATGACAAATTTCAAATTTCATCCAAATATGTACTTAAAACTAATGTATGATACAAAATATCTTAATTTTGAATCTTACCACACATTAGGAAAACTTCTAAGGAATGTGAAAAATAATGTAACCAAGCTTAATTTAAAGATTTACCCTTATAAGAAGATAGATAATGCACATCTACAAATCCAAATAAAATAAAATAAAGTAAACTAGAGAAATTTTAGTTATATTAGAATAAACACAAGTTAATGATTTTATGTTCAAAGATACATACCATGAGTCTACAAGAACTATTCAAATATAGAATTCAGAATAGACAAGTAAGAGTGAAGCCATATAACAATTCATACAAACAAAATGAGATAATCTTTTCATAAATCTCTACTTGCATTAGTTTCTTGAAGTTTACACTAGTTTTTAACACCAAAAATCCCTCTTCTTTTACAATTTACAATGCTCTTTTTATAAGATACAAGGCATCATGTCAATCAATCTCATCTAACTACATTTGTACAAGTGTATATCATATGTGTCATTTCTATTACATTCTAGAACAAATGGCCTTTTCCTTTTAATAGACTAGTTTATAGACTATGTGCTCTTACAAATTGCACATGTCTATACAAAATAATATCCTATTTCAAAATATTATACAAAGTTAGTTATAAAAATAATAATCTCAATTCATTGATCTACTGACATTATCTATTAATAACCTAGGTGGACTTTGGGTCAGCTTCTAGATTAAAGTGTTCTTACACAAGTGATAATCCAACTCTCCTTGGATTAGTCCTTTTCATCCTAAGTCCATAAAATTTTCATTTTTTAATTTTTTAATATGTGGCACCCTACTAAAATTTTATAGGTTTTGAGCCTCTCTAAAAAGTCCATCTTTTCTTCACAGCATTAGATTAGCCTACATGGATGAACATGGACCATGGATCTTTAGATTATTTGGATCCAACCAACTATCTTAAATTTTACATCGATAAAACCATCATTTGATGTCCATGTGGACATCATTGATGCGTACACGATCATTACATTTAAGCTCATCCATGAGGATTTTTTATATCTTAAATTTGATATTCATGGGACCATCATTTGACATCCACATGGACATCATTGATGGGCATGTGACCATCAATTTTAATCTAATCCATGAGGACCTTTGATATATTAAATTTGATGTTTGTGCAATCATCATTTGACATACACATGGATGTCATTTATGGGTTCACAATCATGAATTTTAAGATCATCATCAAGGCTCTCCACTATCTTAAATTTAATTTCCACATGACCATCATTTGACATCTACATGGACATCATTGTCAGGTATATGCTTGTTAATTTTAAGTTCATCATCGAGGCTCTTCACTATGATATATTTGATGTCCATGTGACCATCATTTGACATCTATGTGGTCATCATTTATGGTCATGCAATTTCCAATTTTAATATCATCATTGAGGCTCTTAACTATCTTAAATTTGATGTCCACATGATCATAATTTGATGTTTGCATGGACATCATCGATAGGTGCATGACCATCAAATTTAAGCTCACCTTTAGGACTACCTACCAAGCTTACCACTTGTCATTTTAAGGTTTTCTCTATTCTTCAAAATATAAAGACAAAATGAATTTATAATATATAAGTATAATGCCTTTGAATTGATTCAATAATTTTTTTTTGTGATTTCTGCTTTGGGGGAAATGTTTTAGATAAAATTTCTACAATAATCCTCCCAAAGAGTCATTTAGTAGGGCCTTTGCCTAGAAAAAATTCTTAAAGGGTACTTATCATGGGGGAAAGGGCTCTTTCAAAATTTTGAAGGATAATTGAGGAAGGAAAAGGACCATTTAAAAAATATTGAAGGGTGAGTTTGAAGATAAGGTACCCCTTATAAAAATCCCAAAGGGTACATTTTGAAGATAAAGTACACCTTAAAAAATCCTAAAGGATAATTGAGGAAGGAAAAGGACCATTTCAAAAATATTGAAGGGTGAGTTTGAAGATAAGGTACCCCTTATAAAAATCCCAAAGGGTACATTTTGAAGATAAAGTACACCTTAAAAAATCCTAAAGGATAATTGAGGAAGGAAAAGGACCATTTAAAAAATACTAAAGGGTATGTTCCCTTAAAAAAATCCCTAAGGATAATTTTATTAAGGCAAAGGCCACTTTTAAAAGAGTCTTAAACAATTTGCTATGGGAAAGATGTTTCAAGATTTTCATGTTGGACAAAATGTCTAAAACAAAAAGGTAGAAGGGTCACTTCAAAAAAAATAAGTTCAAGAAAAAAATGCCAAAGGGTAAGTGAAAAGAGGTTTAAGGGAAATTATGTCAGGCAAAATGCTTGATAGAATAAGTTTGTGGAGAAATTGTTTCATATAAAATGTCTGAAATAATTATCCAGGCATAGATAAGTCTAAAGAATCAACCAATTTCATAAGTATAAAAATAATTATTGAAAAAAAGACCAAAATTACTTGGACAAAGTATACAAAATATAAACCCTAGAGGTTAATTCATTTTGTACAAAGCTCTGAAGGAAAATCCCAAAAAGACATGTCTAAAACATAACAAAAAGACTTTGTGTTTAGACTTTGACCACATGAAAAATAGAAAGGCACAAAAATGGGACTTGGGAATAATAATAACTTATCATTTATGTTTATACTAAGGTTTGGTCATGTTTAAAAACATGACTAAGCCTTAATAAATAAAAATAAATTAAGCCCATAACATTATTTAAAATATTCTCACATAAAACATTCCCTCTAGATTCAAATCAAGTACTTAGATTAAACTTTATTAAGGGTTTAGATATATAAACATGAATATAACAGACCAATGGTTAGTAAAGAATCAGTTTAACATAAAATCATGAAACCCAGGCATTGTTTATTCTAATTAGACTTTATTGGACCTATAACCTGAAACATAGAGATCTATTATTAGCACTTTACATAAAGGCAAGCTAGAAACATGAAAAAATGTGCTAACAAAACTAGGTATGAGTGATCTTCAGATAAAAAAAATTTGAAAACATGCTAATTATACTCTGATTAAGTGAATTTTTTATTTCAAGGCATACATTTGGACAAGGGTCCTCGTGTTTCAAAAATGTGAGTATGTTAACCTCAACAAACAACTACCACTAAAATGATATCATTGTCTCTGAAATATGATTAGTCACTAATAGGGGAGATAATATCCTATCCCCTTTTATATCTGAGTCATGTTTCATCATTAATAGACAAGTAGACTACTGGGTAAGAGGACTCGCATATCTCTTAGATGTGGTTTTGGTAATGGTGGCCATATAGCTTGTACAAAACTACAATGATCATTAAGCCTTTGGGAACCCATGTTGGAAAGATATAAGGTTTGAACATGATCATTTTTTAGACTATTTCTTCTAGGTATATCATCATGTAAAATTTTCTTCCTCTATGAACATCTCCCACTGCCTTGATGAAGTTAAAGTTAATTACCCCCAAGGTTGGGGACCTGATCACCCTTAAGGATTATGTGGAGCATTGGAATCCATAAGAGGTTGATGTGGAGGTAGTCACTTTACATGAATAATCTATCCATCAATATCATCCTAACATGGACCCCCTCATTTAAGGTATGAATGGTATAGGTATTCACATCCATCTTATTGACCTATTTAAAATCTAGGTTTTCTATTTAGTCCTTTAAGACGTCATATAGGTCTTACGTTTTAGTCCATGTGCTAATAATAGTTGAATAATAAATGAATATATAGTATAGGAGGTTTTAATAAGTTTTTAAAGCACCTCCTAAGATATGTATGATCTAATGTTGGAAACTAATGGAACATACCATGTCGTGAATGCCATCCTACACCTACTTGGTAGTGAGTAGTAATTTTACAAAAAACATAGCATAGGAGAAGATCTCTATCTTTGATACAACCTAATGAAACTCACACTTATCATATTCATATAGGTTATATTCAAACTTGGATTCATCTTCATCATCTCTAGCAGAGGATTTGGGCACCAAATTAATTGCCATAAACATTTCATTATAGTGCTTAAAGTGTGTCAATCTATTTCGGAATGTGGTGTGCATATACTCAAGATAAACTTTGGGGTTGTAAAAATAGTAAATATCCATTTAAAAAAGGGTTAAATCTCTAGTGATAACAATTTTTGAGTGAGGAAGGCATGCAGGCATAAGAATGCATAGGAAAATGGGAAAGTATACTATGGAACTAGGAACAATAATGGTAAATGATCTCACTTAGAGTAAATTTTATAGATCCATAAATATCTCTTATATTGATGGTTCATGGTGTCTCATTGAATGTGAATTTAAATATTGATTTGGTGGCTAGACTTTCCCATTTATTTCACAATCTGAACTTAAACTCAATAATTTATAATATGTGTTACCTACTAGATTTGGTGATTATGATGTGGCATTCTCATTATCTAATTCACAACCAATTTACCATGTTTTAATTATAATAATGTGGTAAGCACATGATAATTTCATATTAGTTTAATACTTGATAGCCTATTTCTTATGCCATATATCCATCATTAATTGGTCTTAACTCCAATGGATACCAGCTAGGCATGACTTGATACTTCACTTTTACACTCTCGATAGTAGGAGTAGCCGAATGGTAAAGAGAAGTGATGTGTGTAATATTTTTACTATAAATTTAAGTATAACTATACATTTTTATACCCATATGGTGGTTTCTTAGGCTTCTTCTACCAATATGTATAGAGGTACCACATGACATGGTCTAATAAGTCAAGATCTCTCAATATTTGACATCTTTATCAAGTTTGAGAGCCTAAAAACTCTAAAAATAGGCCACATGCCATTATTTAATTTGGTTAGTATCTTTCTATATTTGAAATATTTATCAAGATTGAGAAACTAATGCATCTAACATCAGGGTCATCAAATTGGTTAAGTTCTAGCACCTATGGTCACTAGGGCCATGCAACATGTTCTCATTCAGTCAGGATCTCTTAGGATCTAAAATTTCTATCAATTTTTATATACCAAACATTATTATAATTGGGATATCAATTTTTAGGCTCTCCCAATCTCTGACATGTCTATTTGGATTAGGAGATTGATGTGTTCTAATAGTTGGAACCACATGACACTCTATGATTTAGTCGCTCAACCTATGAAAATCCATAGAAATAGACAGTGAAAAATAATAAATTTAATTAAATAGAAATCACATACTAATTAATGGATATTTTCAAGGTTCCACATAATAATTTGATAAATTAATAATCTAAGAGATTAAGACTTTGAGAACTTCAAAATATGTCCAAATCTATAACTTAGAACATTAGTTCAATAAAAATATTCTAATTGTGAAATTTCAATATTATAATTAGGCTATGATAAAGCCTCAAATATTTATAAAAATCATATTATAGGGGGGATCATCAAGGATCAAATTCCATTATGAATATAATGGATGCACATAAAAACTTGGGTGAAATAAAAATTAGAGGACCTAGAAATAAAGATGTTGATAGGGGAGATATCAAAACTATGGTAACCTCAAATTTGATAAATTTTAAAGAGTGTTCCCACACATATCATAATAATTGGGTGTGTTGGAAACAACAATCATGTCTTCCATACTTAAAAAAAATTAAAATTGGAAAAATTGCATAGTTACGTGATTCAGATACATATTTGTGGTAGCATTATATACACTAATACCATTATTATACCTAGATTTCATATTGAGACATATATGAGGTGCATGTTACATGTAGAATATTACTTCAAATTACAAAATAAAATAAAATTTCATATTTAAAATAATTTTATGGACTTTAGCATACACAAGGATGGACTTTTATGGACTATTATTGCAGTAGTTAGTTCACTTTTGGAAAAGTTGAGGTGATTACATCTCTCAGTATTACCAAATTTATATGATGGAGTTATTAAACCATCGATGCTCACCATATTTATAGTGTGAGTTTACTTGGATCTCTCATGCTAACCAAGATATAAGTATGATTGGGTTGCATGGTTGAGGTAATCTCAACTGTTAGGTGGAAACTCACTTTTTCTCTAATATTGGTAAATTTTTCATCCTATATATATATATATGATGAAATTTTATGTGTGTGTGTGTGTGTGTGTGTGTATAGACACACACACACATAAACTTTCATCCTCTATATATATATATATATATATATATATATAGGATGAAAGTTTATGTGTGTGTGTATATATATAGACACACACACACACATGCATGCGCACACACACACACACACACACACACACACACACACACACACACACACACACACACACACACACACACACACACACACACACACACACACACACACACACAAACTTTTATATTTTAAAATTTTCCTAATCTCATGTCCAATAATTCATACTAAATCATCTCTTCAAATAAAATTTTTAAAAGGCAATATGGTTGCATTGATAGATATTTTTACTCCTTACCTTGGTCTCTTTACTTTCAATCATTTCAAATTCTTTCAATTCTAGATTATATGAACTAATTATATATTATAACATGATATTGATTACATGTCAATCACTATAAAATCACTCAAGTTTTACTCATGCAAAGTTAATGTGTGTTATAAACACCCAGGTATGCATTTCATTTCCTTTAAATTATCAATTTCATTACTATAATAAAAGGGGGAAAATATGGACACTAAATTATAATTATATATTACCTTGGTCTTGTATAATTTGAAAGTAATTATCATGGTTCTACCCTTAAGTTCCTAAGACATTCTTTCTAATAAAAGGATTGCATATGTTATCTCTTATTCTTATTAATTATACCTTAGTTTTGTTATATGCTATTTATATGATGAGACCTTCGATACTATAAAAAATAATATAAAATTGTTTATTATCATCCTCTACAAGTTTTAGACATGTACCTATTTTCCATCTTCCTAGAGGCTTACTTCCCACCTAGATGCCTACATCAACACAAATGTCACATGTCAAAATAAGTGTTTAGTTCCCTAAATTCATAAAATATACAATTGTAACATGTCCTTATAGTTTTTATAAGTGATTTAATGTGATATATTTCCAAAAATGATTAGTATAAATGCATCATTTTTCATCATTAATTCCTCATCTAGCAAAGGCCTAGTAAGTCACAAGGTATCTTACCAAAATCACTCAATCAAGCATTCAAGAGAGCAAAGATTCCATATTAATTCCTATTCAATATAAATCATAAGGATAGCCTATATTACATGTGTGAAGTACTAAAGGAGCATCCCATGAGCTATGTTTTCCATGTTATAAGCTAGATCACTCCATGTACTTGATTATCACATAATAGATCCTCATGTACATATAATACAACACATAAGGGATAAATACATAATTTTGAAACACTATTTAGAGTAATAGATATGTAGGTAGTTTCCATTGATATAGGGATCATTTGGATAATAGACACCGTGTTCCCACTAAGGCATTTTTTCCATGGTTAATCTAAGGGTGAGGAACCTAGGGTTTGATCATTTAACAAAGAGTGATAGCCTATACATAATATTTGAAAACACTAGATAAAATGTAATAGAAAACTTGAAGGTTATAGGTGGTCACATCTAAACCAAGTCAATATTTAGTATTAGACATCTATGTCTATTATAGACACCAACATTGATGTAACTTTTTATATCTAATGCAATTGTCTAGGGACATAATGTAAATTTCCAAAATCTTATGATTGTTTTATATTATAGATTCATTATATTTATAGCATGTTCCATATTATATCTACATGTACATAATTAACCAATTAAGTAGTATTGTTTTCATTCATTACAATATAATTCAATAACTATACTTCCTATTTTTTTAATCATATCTCAATATTATAAATTCAAGATATTGTTTATCTAAGTTTGTAATTAATAGGCCTACAATAGATCTATTTATCATATTTATGCTTCTTCACTTCTATATTATTAATCCTATACTATATCAACCCATCTCAATTTAGGTTTAAATAGTTACAATGAATAAATCATGATTAAAATTTAAGAAAATTACAGCATGATGGATTTCTCTTAATGGTGTGATTTAGAGGGATAAAGTAGCAACCAATATATAATATAAATGGGTTAAGGATCACTATAATAACCATAAGAAGTACATGACTAATATTAATTAAAAAGAGTGAAGCTAAGAATCATAATCAATTTATAATGCTATGAAGATATAATAAATTAAAATGTGAAAATTAGTCAACATAGTGGTGGGGTAATATTCATGTTAGGTTTACCAAAATTTTTGTAGGTTGAATATGATAAAAAAATATAGGATTCCTTTAATATAAGAAAAAATATAAGACCATATTATATCCAACACATATACATTATACATTATATAAATTGATGTGGGGTTATAGACAAGGGTCATGCAAAAATGAGGTTGTAATGGGATCTAATAATGGAATCTACACTTATAAGGAAAATGTGTAGGTTTAACTATATCCAAGGTGTAATTAAATGGTAAATAATATGTGTTGGTTAAATAAAAAGAGAAAATATAATGTGATTTTGTAATAACCATGAGATATGTAATGTAAGCATTGTAAGGTTGTCATTATATGGTAACCATGACGTGTAAATAAAGTTTAAAAAAATTAAATTATAATAATATAATAATAATTGTAGACATGGAATATAACAACATACCAATATAATATTACCATGAAAGAAAATTATAAAAAAGAGTGTAATGTTAGGGAACTTAAATTGGGTTGAATTTTTTTTTGGATCAATCTATCCCTTGGCTCAATTGGAAATTTGTGAAATATATTTTAGATAAATCTCAATATGGAAAGTAGAGGACCTAAGTATTCTTAGTTATTGACTCCAAATACTAGGTTTTCCTTTATAGTTCATCTTCTCCTTAGTATATATTCAAAGGCCTTGTGCAAACAAGTCTTATTCAACTGTAATATCCTTAGACATAGTTCATCTTCTTATCATTATTTTTTATTTACATGCATGAGTAAATTGGATGTATTTATTATTAAAAAAGATAATTTAATCATATAAATATGGATGAAAACCAAAAAATAAAAAACTTAAACCTAGTTGACATCATAAGTCTAGTTAGGGAGGTAGAAAATTTTCAAAAACCATAACTACGTCAACTTTATTTATGACATTAGTCAAGGGGAGCACTAAAAAACATTATTGTCAACCCTAGTGACATTAATGATAAAAATTTAAATAATAATAAAATGAGAAGAAATGGAAAATGGGAATTCTTAGAGGAAAAATAAGCATCGGACATGGGACTAATGATTGATTGAAATATATGAAATGATAATTAGGGATTATCTCATAAAGCACCATGAATATCTCACCTCGATCCTTTTGCACTCCTTAGGATGTGCACCTAGAGAGATGATATTATGAGAAGTATGTAAAGAGAAATATTTATTTATTTAAAATATGTTTTATTCATTTTTAATCTTGGAATTTTAGATTTAAGGCTGACCTGAATCCAAATCATCTAGTAATAGTCTTGGCAAAATATGGTAGGTATTTTTATAAGAAAAATGGGAAATAATAAAATCATACTAAGTAAAATGATGATAAAATAAAATATATATTAAAATATGGAATCAATAAGGACTTAAGATAATAATAGAACTCATGTGAAATTTTTATGGAAAGAACCCACTCACTTGGATCACCTAAGTGGATAATGTTTTTTATCTACATCTGATTTCATGTAGGGTAAAATTTACATAGGTATCCTTATATTTTAAACCTAATAAATTCATTTTTTATCACTATATTTTTAACAAAAATAAAATAATAATCTTAATATCACTTGGTTGGTCTCTATAAAAAAATTTTAAACACATAATAGGAATAGTCTAATGAAGACCTACTTCATCTTAATTTTTCAAGTCCAAAATTTGCTTAACTAACCACTTGACTACCTTATTAATTTTTATGAATAACCATTACTATAATTAATTCCATTCTTCCAAAAATTACATTAAACCTATTAGGAACTAATTTAATCCATCTATCTCTTCCTTAATGTTTACTTATTTAACCAGCTCATTCTTTCTCTACATTTGGTTCTTCTCTTTTAGCAGTCCTTCCATTTCATTTTATATCTTTGATTCTTATTATTTTGCATCACCCAAAGTCTATAATTTGTATTTAGCCACTTCAAATTTTATTTTACCTTGGATTTCACCTCCAATTCTATTTCATCTTGGATTCCTACTCTCTAATCTTCACTATTATCTTCTTCTCACTTTTTTAAGCCTCCATGGGTTATAAGATTACAAAACCTTCTCTTTCTTAGATTTTTAAGAGACTATTTAAATTTTATAGAACTTATACTTATGAAAACTAATTTAAACTATATTTTATCGCACACTCTTCCCAATAGCTTTTGTTAAGATTTGATACCATCTGATGTAAGTATACCTCTTATATGTCTCTTACACTAGGTCTTCTATGTCTCTATGGCTAGTATAATATAAAAATGGGGGTTTCTTTATATATTCTCTCTAATATGTATACTTTCTCTATTAATATTTTATATTTTTATTTTACCCTTATTAAACTACTTCTAACTATAACTCAGATTTTTAAGTGCTCTATCAGGATTTTATCATTTTTCTTTGTAGGTCAAATATAAACATTAAACTTTCATTTATTTTTCATCTTCAACAAAATTTTATAGAATATTTAAACTACTAGGATTGGATAAATTTATATTATATATATACTCTTTATTTATTGTTTATTTATTATGTCTCAGTCACTCATAATTTTTATATGTTTAGTTATCTTTATCACATTTCTCTATAAGGGTCTAAACATAAGAAAATAACTTCACCATCCTTTGCACACAAACTTGAATCTTATTTTAATGTAAATTTGCTTCACCATGGTTTATTAATTATTTAAATACTCCTGTATATGTTATCTAGACTACCAAACATTCCTTGAACCTTCAAAATGATATTTATTTGTAAGAAACACAATGACACTAATTTTAAGACCTTATACATAATTCTATAGATTTATATTAAAATAGTATTTATAAAATTAAACCTTTGATGATCATTATAATGGCTTAATATAATAATTCACATGCAACACAAGATAATAATGGATTTTACACCGTTTTATACCTTGAATTTTCATGATAAAATACATTAAATTGTCAATTAGCCCTATTTTAATCCTATTTGTAGGTCTTCAGACACAGGCATAAAAATATTTTTTTAGGAACTTAAAAAATTTAAAAGTAATTTAATAACTTAAAATACCTCTTATTACAATTGTCTAAAATATTTTATGATATTTTAATATATCATTTAAAATATATTGAATATTTAATGGGTTAAAACCTACCCAAGGGTTTTAGGACCATAGGTGACCCAAGAGTGGAAATTTCAAAAAAATCAGCTTTTAATGACTTTAAAGTATTATTTTTTACTTTATTAATTCCCATATAATTTTTTATTACTTTGATAATTATTCGCTATGTTTAATGTTCACAAAACTATGTAGGAAACATACCATTTGTAGACTATGCTACACAAAATTTTGTGTACAAATCTGCATTTACTTAAGAATGATAATCAACAATATAAAAATATAAATAAACATCAAGATAATAAAATTATATGTATAAAAATTATGATATTCCAAAAAATAAATGACATAAACATTATTTTATCCATGCATCTTCAAAAACTTACATACATACCTACAGACCCCCTGTAAACTATCATTCATCACCATTAACTATCCACCTAGTCTACACAAACACATTATTATCTTATTGAATTCTTGGCATAATTTTTACATTCTTAAATATTTATCATCTCTAAACTAATATATATTATTATCGTGTTTTGGTTTTATGCACCTAAAGTCTCTGAACAACTTAAGTCTCATCTAAAACATGTTAAATATGTCCTTTTCATACACAAAACTAACATAATGACTCACTTAAAATATGATTTATAATGTTTCAATATGGATAATACTTATATAAATGCTTATTATTCATTAAATGATCCTTACAAATAATACCATGACCAAAATATTACATCAGTACATGAAAAGGCCCCTCTAAATGCATTAACAATTTTGATTTTTTGGATTTGCCATTTTGATAGGAAACTAGGAATGTATCCTAAATTAAAATGTATGAAAATATAACTATTATAAAACATAAAAATTAACCTATGAATGCCCTATAATAATAAACTTAGACATATAAAATCAAAATTATATTGTCTTTGATGATGCTCTTGCATCAATTTCTCCTTAGGGTTCCCCTATTTCCTTAGGTTTTATAGCTCCTAGTTTTCAACTCCCTATAATTTTCATCACATTTATTAAATTGACCTTGAAATTTAATTGATCCTAAGTTCATGATTTCCCCTAATTTTGTATTCTATAGTGTTTAAATGAGTTCAATTATAACTATTATGGGTAACCCACCAACTTTAGGTTTTAATAGAGTATACACTAAATACATATCTACACCTTTCACTCCTAGTTTTGTTCCTCCAAATGAGGAAATGAAAATTATAATTCCTAATCAAAATCCTATCAAAAATTTCATTTTTATTTACCCTAGGACATCAATGTAACCTCCTCCTACATCTATAAAAACATATTGGGCCTCCCTCTCCATCACACCTAGTTACCTAAGAATTGGTATTAATAGACCCATTTCCTTTTCTAAGGTGAAAAATCACATCTCAAGTGTCATTTATCACTTTTTATATATGAATCAAGACCAATTGATATCACACTTATCACCATGGGAGGATCCATTAGCCCCTCCCCCATCTACACACATGTTTCCCCCTCCATCTTCCATCCCCTTTTATGCCCCTCCTCCATTCCTACCACCTCCACCCATGCCTCCACCATTTGTATACAAAAACAATTTAGCTAATATATTAATCAATCCTAACTTAGGAAATATAAATCTCAATTACACTTCTATTTACTATTACATTAGATATTTAGGTTCATGACCAAGATGGATCCACTAGACCTAACCAAGGGATCTCTTACCATAATAACATCACTAAATAGGGTTTTAAGGCCTATATTCAAGCAACACTATTCAATAACCATAGTTAGTTCCTATGTTTTCACATTAACTAAGTAAATTTGAAGAAAATTAAAATCTAATATAGTACTCACCAAAGCTTGTGGCACAAAGTGGTTGTAATAAACATAAAAAGTAAACATGAATAGAAGATCTATACTCAAGTCAATGTATAGTAAATCCTAATTAATTAGAGATAATTAAAAATGCTAATATATATACTTTAACAAAGGAGGAAAAAATTTAGTGATAATTACAATTGAAGATGAACCTATCTAGCCTCAATATCTCCCTTGATCAAGGTATTTCACAAGAGGTTGTTGTGGTAAGCAAGGATAACAAGGATAAGTCAACTCTAGGCTACACAACTTCTCAATTTATTCAAAAGACTTCTCCAACAGATAAAATACATATCTCAAAGTGTAGTATTGGAATCCTAATCAACTCTCCTCAAGTAAAATGGTGGATAAGAAGATGTAAGATATAATATTGTTCTTATTCTCTTCTTAATAAACAGTGAAATGAATGTTTGTATATATCTAAATCTAATCATAAACCTTTTGGATATTTTAGTTGACAGGGTTATCCAAATTTAAATTTCTATCATTATTTGATAAAAACAAGTTAGGTCAAGGTATAGTTCCGTCAACGCTGACTTAGACCCATAACATGAAAATATCAATTAGAATATAGGGTTGGACCAGGTTGAAATTGTTTGGTAAATGTTAAAAAGGGTTTTAATCTTAGGACCATGTCTAAAATTTCATGATACTATTGGGAGAGGTTTCTTGATAGTTATAGGTGTGAGGTGATGTATTGCATCCACCAATAATGGTGGGAGCTAGAGAGGAATAAACATGAAACGCTTTAGCACATCAATGAGCTACATACATGGAAACTATGGTCTAGCTTGAATAGGTTTAGGACCAAGTGGCCAATTTAAAAAGATATATTACTGGCTTGAGATCTCATACTATCTCTTTATAGTGCATTATTCATAGGGATCAATCAAATGAATCCATGGGTAGTGTGGCTAGGCCACATGACATACATGATATAACACAATCTTAGAGTTATAGTTATTGTATTTTTTACTTCTATTCTATAAAACACATGATATTTATATTAACATTTCATTTATCTCATGAATTTTACGTATATTTAGATATGCATGCATATATTTATTTTCTTTCTAGTATATGTATTTAGCTTTTGTTGTATATACAATGGGAAATATGTGATGTGGGTTTTATTTTATAAAATTATGTGATACACATGCATGGTTAAAAATAAAAATGTAAATATTGTTTTGAAAAGTATAATTAATCAAAAAAATTGTAATACACACTATATCATGATAGGAAATGTGTAAAAACAAAATATGAATAAATATAATAGACTAAAAATGATAAAAAGAAGAATAAATGTTTCTAAACCATGTAAAGGTTTGCACCCAAAAAAAATCACTCTATATCATGTTGGGAAGTATGAAAATTTATAATACAATGGAAGACACATGAAAAACTAATGGTATAAATATTAAACAATTAAGTCAATCAATCATACTAGATCAAGATAGGAAGTATGAAAATAAAAACAAAATGTAAGAGCAAATTAAATTAACTAGACTAGTTCATGATAAAAAGTATGAAAAAAGCAATAAAATAGTTGTAAGAATACACACAATTGGAAAATAAGAAGATAAAATTGAAATACTTATGAAGTGATCATAAAACATACTAAATTAAGATGGGAATTATGCCAATGATGTGTAACTCATAATCTAACACTTCTTATCTAAAATTTGAAGCACATAATTTCAATGTGACCTAGGTATTAGAATATTTTGTGAGGAGGGCATGGTCCTTTCCATTTTCTTACACTATAACTCATAAAGGGAACACTAATGTAGTGGAAACAAATGTGGGAATGATTTAAAATATGTTTTGTAATGTAGTAATTTATGAGGAGGGCCTAGTCTTATCCATGGTCTTACATTGCAACTCACAATAAGGAAATGCTTTATTATGGTAATTTACGAGGAGAGCCTAACCCTATCCATGGTCTTACATTACAACTCGCAAAGGGAAACCCTAAGGGGAATGATGAACTAACAAAATAATATTTCTCAATGGGAAATACTAGGAATATTGAAATGAAATAGGGAATGTAAAAATCATGACATAGGTATCTATGATAAGACCATATGAAACATGAGGCATACTAGGTACACAAGAGACACACTAAGAGTCTATTCACCATTAAAATACAAAGGATACACAATCATAATAAGATTATAACTATATAGTCAATTAGCTGAGATACTAAGATCCACTTATGCTAGTTATATGAATAAGAAAATTAAAATGAAACTACATTACTAAAACATGTTCCTCATTCCTTATTATGTCTTATAGAGTTGTCAATATACTATGAAGATTGGGTACTTATGTGAGAAAGTAGGTATCACTAAGACATTTATTCAATTATTCTATCCCAATCGACTGGCTTGTCGCACTCCAATGGACCTCAAATCTATTATGATAACTATGGTATTTGACATTTGATTACAAATAGGAGATGTGCTATGAATCACATCTTTAAGTGCGATTTATATTTTGAATTTGTATCTTGCCTTTTGTTTAAATGATTTGTATTTTAAAAAAATTATCTTTTATGATTCTTCCTCCATATAGATTGAAATAACCAACATCAGTGATATAAGTGATATACATGAATGAGCTTTAGACATTGATTAAAGGAAGATAAGTATCCAAGGATATGACTGACTATATACTTAGGCTTACTTATGAACCAATATTTAGTCTCAAGTTTCAATAATATGTATGCTTAGTATGTGAAAGGAATATTAAGGAATAAAGGGAGATCCAAAGTAGATAAGTAAAGAGAAGTAAAATGAGATGTATTTTTTGTTAACTAATCATATGGTAAAGAAAGATTACTAAGGGAAATAAGTTTTTTATAACCAAGTCACAATAATATTTATCTAATTTTGAAGTGAGATAAGATAACAAACAATCATTTTAAAAGAAAAAGAATCCATGAAAGAATTAAAATCATAAATATAAGTGTGTAATCATGAAAATAATGATAATAAATCATAAAAAAAGGAAAGAAAATGAAACCATATAAAACACATAAAGCATAATATAAAGATACATGTAAAATAGATAAGTCAAACAAAATTTGACATGTAGTCAAATGTATAAGATAAAGTGGATCATGCATCCAATCCAAAATCACAATGAAGAACAATGTGAAAGAACACCATGTCATGCTCACAAATACTATTAAATTTTCCCACAAATATTACCCATGACAGCTGAAACATATCTACGAATATAGACCTTAATGATAGCTAGGGTCTGATCAATCCTCATGGAATGCTATGCAAAAACTTCCTTATGAATCTCCTCAATAAAAAATCTAGGTGTAGATAAAGTATCATGCTCATGAGGGATCTCCTACATAGGATACTAAATGAAAGGAATGTGTTCCTAAATACAAATGGTATTTATGGGTTGAGAAGGAGGCACCACTGATAGATAAAGAGGAGCCTTCTTACATGTGTGACCTCTGTAAGGAGTAATGGTTGGTGTGAGTGTTGATTGAGGGTGACCACGAAGATACTACTAAAGAATATAGAAAAAATTGGTATTATGGGTACCACACTAGTGTCAAAGAAAATATACCTCCCCATATTTAGGGATATACTTAGGTAATTGTTTAGTAGGAGGTATAACATTATCTTTGGGATAAGTAATGGTAGGATTCAATGTGTCAATATAGCCTTAAGTTTCTAGTAATGAGAAAGAATTTTTATTTATCCCATGGAATAAATAGATAAATTTTTTAGTAGGCTTTAGAGGCCTAATAAGGAAATAAGTAGGAGAATTCAGGGATGAATGATATGACTATTAATCTTTGGTCAACTTTGTAGATATCAAAATAAGGTTGATCAACCCTTTGGGTAGGCATGGGATCAAGCTACATCAAAAGAAGAAGGCCATAACTAAGGTAAGGCATGGATAAAATAGAAACTATATTAGGCTCATAAGAAGGTAAAATAAGAGAATAAATAGGATCAGGCTTAGTTGAAGGTAAAGTGGGAGCAAAAACTAAACTAAGATCAACTAAAGGTGAGGATGGTTGTGTAAAAGGCTTGAGAATAGTATTTAGCATCTCTTGGGGAAGTAAAATATAATTATATAGGTATCTATTAAATTGGTAAGGAACAATCATGGCATGATATATGATCATGATCCTAAGAGGCTCTATTGAAATTGGATTTGTACCATGTAATCCATCCATCTCTACCATACAAAATATAGGAAGAAGACTAGAATTAGGTACTATAAAGAAAGGAATGCTAAAATATGAATGAAAAAACTAAAATAAAGAAGTGAAATATCAAATAATCATAGAATTTTTAGTTTGTATAAGTCAAACTAAAAATGGTTCATTTAAAGCATAAACATTATCATAGCTAGGTGTATGTTAGTAAATGGTACACGTAAGTAAGAACTTGTAGTCAAAACACAAGTGATGGATATAATGTCTAGTCATGGTTAAGACCATAGGTATATCATCAATATGAGGTCAATGGGATTAATGTTTTAAAGAGGGAGGAATTTTGGAGATGATATAATGGGACAGATAAGAGGTTTGTATATTGAGTTTAATCTCACCTGGCTCATCATCATTAAAATATGGGAGGATAGGTGGTAAGTTCCCAATTAGTTCAAGGTAACCATTAGAACTTATGGTAGAAATTATTATATAATTTAAGATTTGATATTATATAAATGAGATACTAGGAAAATGTTAAAGAGAATGAATTTTAAAGACACCAAATTCTTGAAATTGTTTAAAATTCTAAGAGTTTGAGTCTCTTTGAATCTTGTAAATAGAACCATTATGGGGGAATAAGGCATGGATAAAATAGAAACTAAGGTAAGGCATGGATAAAATAGAAACTATATTAGGCTCATAAGAAGGTAAAATAAGAGAATAAATAGGATCAGGCTTAGTTGAAGGTAAAGTGGGAGCAAAAACTAAACTAAGATCAACTAAAGGTGAGGATGGTTGTGTAGAAGGCTTGAGAATAGTATTTAGCATCTCTTGGGGAAGTAAAATATAATTATATAGGTATCTATTAAATTGGTAAGGAATAATCATGGCATGATATATGATCATGATCCTAAGAGGCTCTATTGAAATTGGATTTGTACCATGTAATCCATCCATCTCTACCATACAAAATATAGGAAGAAGACTAGAATTAGGCACTATAAAGAAATGAATGCTAAAATATGAATGAAAAGACTAAAATAAAGAAGTGAAATATCAAATAATCATAGAATTTTTAGTTTGTATAAGTAAAACTAAAAATGGTTCATTTAAAGCATAAACATTATCATAGCTAAGTGTATGCTAGTAAATGGTACACGTAAGTAAGAACTTGTAGTCAAAACACAAGTGATGGATATAATGTCTAGTCATGGTTAAGACCATAGGTATATCATCGATAGGAGGTCAATGGGATTAATGTTTTAAAGAGGGAGGAATTTTGGAGATGATATAATGGGACAGATAAGAGTTTTGTATATTGAGTTTAATCTCACCTGGCTCATCATCATTAAAATATGGGAGGATAGGTGGTAAGTTCCCAATTAGTTCAAGGTAACCATTAGAACTTACGGTAGAAATTATTATATAATTTAAGAGTTGATATTATATAAATGAGATACTAGGAAAATGTTAAAGAGAATGAATTTTAAAGACACCAAATTCTTGAAATTGTTTAAAATTCTAAGAGTTTGAGTCTCTTTGAATCTTGTAAATAGAACCATTATGTAGATGAGGAAACTAATCTCTTATGTGAGTTCAAGGTCTACCAATCAAGATGCAATAATAGAGGGGAACGTTAAAGATCATAACTTTCATGTAGATGGTGATAGGAAGGATGGTAATGGGAAGCCACACTTAACCTAGAAGATGCATTTTCCTTCTATCGTATGCTTGACATATATTATATGTTGACTTGAGATTGAATTTATAATATTGAAGTATCTTAATGAAATCAAGGGAGGTAATTCAAGTACTTGAACCCTCACCAATTAATTCATGCATAACTTGGATATCACCAATTTGGATGCTAATTAATAGAGGAGGTTCATCCACATAAAGAAAAATGTTGTTAAGAATCATGGAAGAAATAGGATGTTTAAGGGAAAGATAATTTTCAAATATTTTATTAAGATGTATGGATATTTCTTTACATTGTTTAAGGATACTATCTTTGGATCTAGATAAGGTAGCTTCACATCCTGCTAGAGGATAATGAGGGATGTTCATTTCAAACAATAATTTATTTATATGGTTTTGATGATGGGGGGAGTTTTAAATTAAATTGAGGAAAGGTATCTGAGATGGGAGATGATAAAGTTACATAATGGGGTCCCATTAATCATAGCCCATGGGATGATTTCTTGATATAAGCCCACAATGTTGAAAGAGCTCTTATGAAAGAGGGTTCGAAGTGTAATTAAACTTGTGTTGATAAGGTGTAGTTGGTTTGGGTTGAGCACAAATAGGTTGATTGAATTTAGGTGGTGGGATGGTTGGTTGAGGTATTTCTTTTGGTTGGGTTGAAGACATATTATTAGAAATTTGGAGAATGTTTTCCTTTTGTGTGGATGTTTAGGGGAGAGTAGAGATAGTATGAGAGGTATAATCAAGTTGTGTTTTTGAGAGTGGTTCTTGGAAGGTTATAAGGTCCTCTTGACCTAACTCCTTTAGATGATATGGGGAAGTATCCTTAATGACATGAAATGGTTGATAGGTTTGATGCATGGGTGTTGGATTACAATCAATAAAAGTAACTGCTCTCCATATGTTAGTCATATTAACCAAATTTTCTTCATTATTAGTGAGTTATATAATATTTTTAACATTATCTATAGGAGTAAGCTTGTTAGAGTTATCTTGATGGTTGGGAAGAGTAGCTTTGTATATAACAAGATGAAGATTAGCTTGATTTAAATCTTGGTGTTTGTTTTATGTTTCATGGGATTTAAAATTGATATAATATTCTTTTTGATGCTTGTGAATGATTGATTCATGATAAAAGTTTGGGCTAGGTAGAAAATCAATAGCTAGATTGTGTAATTGTATACAAGTGTCATGAGAACTAACCTAACTTTCATGAAATGAAAACAAATTGTTTAGATCATACCATGATATCATTGGATGAATGGGATCAAAATATTGTGATATAGGTATTAGAAGACACTTTTGAAGTTTAGATAAGGATAATGGTTGGTGGAAATTAGTGTTTTTAGGTTGAGAATATTTAGGAGTAAGAGTGTTTCTTGGAGGGGGATCATGCTCCATAGTGTTGTTTGGAGTGATTTATTGAATTTTTTGAATAGTAGCATAGGTATCGATAACACCATCATTAATTCAATGATGGTTTTTATATTTAATGATCATACTAATGCTCATTATAGGTTTAAATGGTTCAAATTGATGCATGATGAAGTCTGCTCACTTAGTTTGGTCAAGGGATTCTTCCAAAGTTATTGGAAAGAGTCCTAAACCACTATTATAATTTGGTGTAGAGAGCATTAGTTAAGATGTGGAAGAGGTTGTCATCTACCATATTATGCTCATATTTATTAGACAATTTCTTTCATTATTTGATAAAGGCTTGTACCATTTTAGTTTTAAGTTATTCACAATTTATAAAGTGAGCTAAGTTATTCTTGGTAAGATCACTAGTTTAAAATTCTTGGACTAGTGAGTTAACTTGTCTTCAAGGCTAGTGATAAAATGGGTTTTTAGTTGATTGTTAAATCTAAAGCATCTCTTGAGAATTTTTTAGCTAATAGTTTGGTTTTTTTAAGTGTACTAAGTTTGACCCAATATTTATAAAGGTTACCAAATATATTTAAGTGCAATGTGGGATGGTGGACCCATTATAGGTGATTGTAGGTGTAACACCCCCTATGTCAATATTAGTAATTTGAGGTACAAGAAGTTCATTTTGTAGATTTTTAATTATTTTATTAATGAGGGGTGGTTAAGGAATAAGGTTACCATGGGAATCCCTAATGGGTGATGGGGGGAATTCAGATTTTTTGATCCCCATGAAACCTTTTTAGGCTAGTTTTGAAGGTTACTGAGATGGTTTTACATATACATCATTTTATTGACATTATTGGTTTGAAAGTATGTATTTGATTGAGTGTTTTTAATAAGAGTTGATTAGTTTGGGCAGTATTTTGACTAGTGTGCATAGTATTTGATACATGCATACTAGTATTATTGGCTTGAGTTTCACTATGAGTATTATTATACACCACACTAGTGGTATGAGAATAATTGGTAGAAAAAGAGTCACTAGTAAGATGATTAGAATTGGTAGCAAAAGATGCACTAGTGTCATGATTAACATTGGTAGCAAAACAAACATTATTAACATGATTAACATTGGTATTAAATAAGTTATAGTATAATTATTAACATTGGTATAAAAAAATGCACTAGTATCATGATTATCATTGGTATAAAAATATGCACTAGTGTCATGGGTAAGGAGAAGGGTCTTTGGAAGAGACCAACTATGAGTTAAACCTAGACTGTTAACAGATATACTTTGCATAGAGGTTAAAGAAATCATAGAATAATATGACATGGTTTGTGAAGGAGACATAATATAAGGAAAAGGTTGAGAGGAAAAAAATGTTTCCCCTAAATACATGAAAGAAGGTAGGTGAGGGTGAATGCAGTTTTTCTACTGGAGGACCTATCATAAGATTCTAAATGGTTGAAGGGTATTTTCCTCTATGTTAAAAAATTTTGTTTATGAAGAAAAGCATTCAAGTTGTGTACTATAAATCACACTCATATTATAATGAGAACAAGATATTATTAAATAAGGATAAATGGGTAGGTATCCCATTATTGGTAGTGCAAGTGATAACATGAAAATTGATCGCATCCAAGGTTGGAGCCACACTCTATCTTGGGAATACTCTTAGGATAGGTAAGAATCATCATGTTTGTCTAATTTAACTCAATATTATCCTCAAAAAGGAAATTCATGATGAAGGAAAGAGAATAAAAGGTTGATGGAAATAAGAATCAGTTAAGAGGATACAAAATCAAACTTTACGATAGTGTTATATAAATATGAAACAAAACAAAGAACAAATAACATAATCATATAGGTTGAGTGTGTACTATTAAAAAGGAAATAAAATAGGATAAATAAAGGAAACAATTAGATAATTAAACTATATACTAAAAGATAGGAAATAGATTAGGTGGATAAGATACATAGTCAAATAACATGACTATGTGTTAAAGGTAATCAAGACCAATCAGTATATAAAAGATTTTTTCAATATTGACGACAATGTTATGAAAATGGGGGAATTTTTTTACAAGATAATATCTAAGAAAATAAAATTAATTACACAAATAATTAGATCAATGTGATTGATATAATTGAACACACATCACATACCTTGCACTAATGCTAACTAATGTAATTTTTTAATACAAAATACAATGATCAAAGAGAAAGTAACAAACTTGAATGTAAATTCTAACTAATTGGTCATTCCTAAATGTTTTTAAGTTATAATAAGTTTTTAAATTAATGTGATGGGGGTTTAACTATAAGAAGGAAATAGAAAGTAATCTATGGATAGTTTTAGGTATTTTAGGTTAAAAGAGATTGGTACTGGTAATGTTATGGTTTGGTATTGGGGACTACCCCTCACATCACAATCCCACATCGATAAGGGTGTCAGGTGCTTTTCTAATATATACCATCAACTACATTTTTATACTTGTAAATAAAACAAAGTTAGCTTCTCCCTTGGTGATGAAATCCAATTAGGTAGACCTTGGAAATAAAAATGTTTAGTGCTTATTTTTTTGTGTAAAGTGATTTGGAAATTTGTGCAAATGAGAAAAATTGTGTGACTAAATTAATAAATTTATAAACCACATAATTAATCTATGTTTTTTACTCTAATAATAGAAGAAAATGAAATGAAAAGTGAATTAATTAATAGAAAAATAGGTTAATTCCTTTGACTGTGAAGAGTATAGAGCTGGTTTAGGTGACACTATATGCAAATAATATAGAACAGAGTTGACATGGTTTCTACTATTATGTAAAATCAATATCTAGAAGAATATAGTTAAATGGGTCGACTATGTCTTCTAGAGAGAAGACAAGAGACATAATTTTTTTGATCTAGTTAACCCTATTCATTGTAGGGTTACAATTTTATAGACTACAAACTTGTGAAAAAAAATAGTGTAAATCAAATACTAAAATGACAGAGAAGGTAAGAATGAACCTAGGTGGTTTTGAATATGCTTAGTTTGCAAATTTTATGTTGTGTTACTTAAGTTTTGATTAAATATTATGTGAATAGATTTGATTAGGTAAATAGAGTTTTAAATAATTGTATGCTAAAAATAGCCTATGAATAGAGCAAATTAGTTTTATTATGTATACAAACATATATACTCAAAAAGAATTACTATGAACAAAGTTGACTAGCTTGACAACATATGCAATCTTATAACTAAATAGGAAGACTTTGTCAAGCTAATTAATCTAGTCACCTAAATTTGGAGAAGACATACACATATATAATAAAGTCATTTATAGGTGACTTTGTGTTAAACTTGCACATAGTTTATTAGAACTATATTGACAATTTTGATATAGTACTAGAAAAATGAAAATATATAATATGATGATAAAATGATTGAATCAAAGAAAATATATGAGAGTTTGATTCATGTTGGGTTCACCAAATTTTATACAAAGTAAAATGAAAATGACCTATTAATTAATCCTATATTAGAGAAGATAAATCCTACTTACACTTCTATTTGAAAATACATTAGATATATGCGGATGGATCCTCTAAAAATAATCAAGGGATCACTTACCACAATAACATCACTAGAGAGGGTTCTAAATTATCTATTCAAGCAACACTATGTAATAAGCTTATCTAGAATTCAAATTAAAGTAAAATATAATTTGCTTCTCACCAAATCTTGTGGAAGAAAGTGGGCGTAATAAACATAAAAAGAAAACATGGATATAAGATATATATTCAAGTCAATGTATAGGGAATCCTAATGCATAGAGAAAAGTACAAATTCTAATCTATTTACTTTAACAAAGGAGGAACAATGTTAGAAATGCTTACCTTTTAAAATGAACCCACCAAGCCTCAATCTCTCCCTTAACCAATATTTTTTACTAGAGGTTGTTATGGTATGTAAGGATAACATCAATATGTCAAATCTAGGATACATAAATTCTCTATGTATCCAAAAGACGTCTCCACAAGTCAAGATTCTTATCTCCAAGTGTAGTATTAGAACCCTAAGCAATACTTCTAAATTAGAATGGTGGATAAGAAGATGCCTAATATAATATTATTATTTATATTTTCCCTATAAATGGTGAAACAAAAGTGTATATATAGCTTAATCTAACCCTAAAACTTCCCTAAAGTCTAGCTACTAGGGTTGGCCCAGTTTGATTATGTATCATTATTTGATAAAACAAGTTATGTCCTATTCTAGGTCATCCAAGGTTGACCTAAACCTATAACATTCAAATATCAATTAAAATACAAGGTCAACCCAAACATAGATTATTTTATAAATGTTAAAAGTGGTTTTAGGCTTAGGAAGCGGCTAAGTAAGGCAGTGAATTACTTGGAAGAGTGTGTAAGGGAGGTGTCAAATATTATGTAATTGTATAGGAGATGGTTGTGTATATTGTAAGTGGTAGTATAGGGGACAAAAATATTATGAAACACCAATGGTCTGCCCACCCCTTTCTCAATGCACCCTTAAAGGTGTGCACTCAAAGAGATTGAGACTTTATGGGTTACTAGAACCATATAAATTATTAGTATTTAATTAATTTTGAAAATATTATATGTATATAAACCATCCACTTCATTTAATCCCTTATGTTCAAAATCCCTAGGAAAAATATGGGGATAAGGATTGATTAGTCCCTTCAGAGCTCAAGTATCACAAAGAACTAAAATGGTCTACCATGAGGACCTAGATATCTCACTCTAATTTGATAGATATTATTGTAAGATGAGAGTGTGATGACTGAAACATTCACATAGGATGTATAACCTATTGTATAGAGGAAAAAACATGACCTCTTTTCTTTCATTAATAAAAGGACCCAAACTAAAGAGGATAAAATTGCATACGATTTGATCTTTGTGGTGTGCACCACAAATAAACTAATAAAAAAATTTATGGATGACCTCAATGAGAAAGTGAGGACCTTATATTACCATGTTAAGATATCATTCCTAGTGTGATTAATTTTCAAGGTGGAGACCACACTTTCATAAATTTTTAGCCTTGGGGGAGGTGGTCGGAGATATTTCAAATAAAAATGTGCTAATCCAAAGAACACAACATTACTTAGAATATATTATAAATATGGACAAGTGCAATAAGATGGAAATTATCAACATGAAGGGGATGATATATGAGATCATAATCATTCCCATTATATATCTTAACTTGTATTAAAATTTTGTAGGAATCATGATAATTTCACTACTGGATTAGCTCAGGGACATTCAAGAAGCCATTGGTCCCTTAAAGAAAAGTATAGACAAAATTCTTACTTACTTCAAAGAGGTGAGCATAAATATTATCTTCTTTATTGATGACACTTTTATTAACACATAATATTTTCTATTCCACCTCCAACACTTTAAAATAAACATGAGGAGGAAGATGGCAAAGTCCAATAAGGATAGAGCATATGATATTAGGGAACATTCCATGAAATTCATAACCAACATTAACGAAGTGAACATATCCAATAATTCTATTGAGGAAATTAAACATTCACATGATAAATTGATGGCATAGACCAAGGTTTTATTTAGGGAACCACATGTCAACCTACCCAATCTTGATAGAGAAAAAAATATCATTATGTAGGCACTAACAACTCATAGGGTGCTTAGATGAAATTAGAAAGTGCCCCCCCTCCAAACACTATATAGTGATCTCATTATTTCTCTTGTGGCCCCAAGTGGTAAATTAGTTGTCATGTTTCTTGATTTTATTTCTTATTTTTTCTATTTTTGTACATGTTGTTGTAAGGTTGTAAAAACTTAGCCATGATGTCTTGGAGGTGGATTTCATACATACAGATGGTGGAACACCTCTAATTTCTAAAAATACTACTTTGTAGTATTTATTTTAGGTTGGTATTTCTTTAATATAAGGCAAAAATAATTAATATACTTATATTTCTGCATTATTTTTAGTTTTCATTACACTATGTAATGTCTAGTTTATGAATATCTTTCATTCTTTATGGTAAAAATGGAGGATATTGATGTAAAGACTATGATATGAGTTTAACTACAATACATGTCTAATTAGCATGATTTTTATTCTAATATAATTAATTACCATGTTTTTTTGTTTTTTTTTTTAAAAAATAATTATGAGATTGTGTGTATTAACAACAATCTTATAGGTGTTTATTTTTGGAATAAATCCATAGAAACTGAGTACATGATTTTTCTTTTGACTCCCTTCCTTATCTGGTTGAGGTTCAAGATGATATAAAACTTAACCTACATTGGAAAAAATATAGTTGGGATCATACTTAAATCTTATACATTGGTGTCTCCATACTTAGTTAATAAACATTATCTTTCTACCTTACCCTATTCCTTTATTCCTTTGTTTGTTTAGTCTAAACATTGAAATAAAATCCTTGTACTGATAAAATGTGGATAGTATATTATTAAATCAATGGATTTTTAGGTTGGTAACTTTATTTAAATAGTGTTGAGATTATGGTAGTAATAGTGCATCTTTCATAGACTCATTCAAAGAAATATACATAACACATCAATATACCTATAAATCATGCCTTGGACTACATAAAAAATAATCCTAAAATGAGAGGGTGAAATTCCATTTAATGTCTCTAGTATTTTGAATGTACATAGTTCAATATGTAAATTTCTTGTTCCTAATAGATAAAAATAGGTATTAAAAAGGGGAAACATGTTGGCTATATGATTGTAATTAATGTCAAAAGGAACACTATGGATGTCATTGGTGTCAAAAGGATTAGGTAGGATAGATGTAGAGAAGAGCATGTTTCATAGTTTCACTATGCAAAGTTGTCATGATTTACAGAGACCATTTATGGATGTTTAAAGTTTAAATAGATAAAATATCCATTATGGTTTTTTCATGTAGATTTCAATAATATGGTCTGCAAGTTTAGAGGAGAAGGAATGAGCTCATAGTAGATTTATTTATCTCTCTAACTAGATAGGGTCTCTTTATAAAACCCTAAGGGTTTATCCATGGTGTCAATAGGCAATGTTCTTTATTATTTTTGACTTGGTATAGCTAGGAACTAGTAGATTAAGTTATAACTTAAGCCTTTATCATCATTGTAAAACAAGAAACTTGACTTAGTAATTACTAGCTCTGACCAATGATCAAAGGACTTTATAGTTTCCTAAGTCTAAGACTCAATATTTATATGGCCCGTGCTTCATCATATGTATATGATCCAATGGATTAGAGAAAAAACAAATTTTAAAAAAGATCCCTGAGTAAGCACATAAATGATAAATGTCACATTCATAAATCTTGTTAGATAGAGACTCAATGAGTGTAAGCTTGTCAAATTTAATGATCAAACTAGTTGGAAGATCAAATGACTTGTGCTTAATCAGATATTGAAGATTCAATAGAGCATAATAAAATCAAAGTGTCAAAGGTCAATTTTAGTAAAAATGATAATGCCAAGTGTCATAATCACATGAGTATGTGAGATACAGGACTAATGTGGGGATGTTAAATGTCTCAATAGAGGGAAATGACAACTATGTAAAGAAGCTACACACTTATGCCAAGTTCCATATCTTCAAAGGTTGGATAGGTATAAAGGTTGATCTTGTTAGAATATTTGAGAATACATGGGTGATCATGTAAAGGATATCTAATATAATGAATAGACTAAAAAGCTATAAAGTGCTCAATGTTTATTGACATAGTGATAAGTTAAAGACTAAGTAGGTTCAAGTAGATCGATGAAGTGGAAGTAATCCAAAGATATAGGAAGCTATGATATGAGGTCAAAGTGTCAAATTTTAATGACCAATTCATGGTAAAGGATGTGCATCTTTGGAGATCGAATGACATACGAAATCTTGGATTAGAAATATCTACTGGAGTGAGTGGACTTAAATGTAATAAAGAGCTTGATGTTTAATGTCTTGACAAAGTTAAAGCTTGGAATCATACAAAGATCTAACAGATAGCATGAGCCTATCAAAATGTGATTAAATGGATGCATTTTAAAGTTGATATAATTGAATAGAGACCAATAGATCATGGTACTAAAGGTAAGATCAATGATAAACATTTAAATCCATGTCTAAATAAATGGTTAGTTACAGAAACATGTAGGAATTTGTGTATAAGACATCAATCTCAACATAAACAATGAGATTAATTGATCTCACTGATCAAATATACATTAAAGAGATTGTGCATCAAAACTTGAGTCCAATAGATGTTATAGATAATTAAAGAGACCTAAAATTATAGTGTGATTCATGGAATCTATTGTAATGTGTCATGGTTATCTCTAGCCATTATATAAGGCACTAATAGGTTGATCCTTTAATGCAACAACAACTAGTGGGCCAACAAAATTGAGATGTGGGAACTTATAGTTCAAGTCATAATGATCTAAAGTCCAATATTGGAATGATGTGTTATAATCTGAGTGTGAACATAGAAAGAAGAAGAAAACCCTAGATCATATATATATATATATATATATATATATATATATATATATATATATATATATATATATATATATATGATCTAGGGTTTTCTTCTTCTTTCTATGTTCACACTCAGATTATAACACACACACACACACACACACACACACACATGATATCTAGGATAAATAAAATATTATTAAAGAATTGCATTTTCTATTAAGCCAAATTGAATATAGAGCAGTGTGGTTGGTGAAAGCAATAAAGTGTGTTAAATAAAGAAATATCTAGACATAAGACTAGAAAGAAAGAGAGGAGTAGAGAGGAATAAATGTACAAAGAAAATGTGCAAAGTAGGATCAGTTTCAAATTAGATCTGTAACAAAGAATAGAGATTTGGATTCATGTATGAATATAACTTGTAAATTAGAGTTGTATCTCCATATAAAAGTTTGATATGTTTGTGCCATTAGATAAGATGAGTGGGTACTCAGGTTAGGGAGTGGGTTCTTCCTTAAATTTGGTGCTCTTAAATTAGGGGATTGGTGTCTCTGTAGGATGGGTGTCCTTAAATGTAACTAGTAAAGTTTTCCAGTAAAGTTTTGAACTGTGAGGCTAGATTAGAACAATAGATTCTAGAAGCTAATTTCACTATGGTTTTTTCCTTTGGTTTTTCCATGTATAAATCTTGTGTCATGTGTATTTGTGTTTGTATGACATCTTCAATTATCTTTTGATCTACATAAAATTTTGAGTTTACTTTATAAGGATTTAAAGACCAATTTTAATTGATATATTGATTCACCCCCCTCTCAATATCTAATTGTGTTCTAATAATTAGTATCAAAGCCTAGGGTTCCTTGAAGAAAACTTAATTAGCTTAGGTAGATCTTAAAATAGTGAACGTAATGGCTAGTCGATAAGGATCATCATTAAACAAGGCACCTCTCTTTGAAAGATCTAATTATGCATTATAAAGCATAATAATGGAAGCTTATCTATCTTCATTAGGTTTTGATGTATGGATGTCTATAGTAAATGGATATACTACCCCTAATAAAACTCCTACTGATTAGGCTATTAAGAAGGCACATGAGAGAAATGCTAACGCAAATAATTTTATTCTTTGTGGATTGTCAAACTCAATGTTTATCAAAGTGATATAGTGTCAAAATTCTTAAGATTTATAGAAAAAACTATAGGGCATCTGTGAAGGAGATTATAAGGTAAATCAAGCCAAGCTATAGACTTACAAAGGTAATTTTGAGATTCTTAATATGAATGAAGAGGAAAATATTGTAGACTACCTCTTCAGGGTAAATGAAATAGTTAATGCAATTAGAAGCCTTAGAGAAGAAATGAAAGAGTGAATCATTATCAAAAATGTTATAAGATCTTTGCCATCAAAATATAATTCTAAAATCTCTATAATATAAGAACCAATTGATATATACAAACTCACTATTGATGAGTTACATGGAACCTTCACAACCTATGGGATGAGAATGGGAGAGATAAACACCTTCAAGATAGAAGCTACATTTAAACTAGCCAAGCAAATAGATGATGAAAAATTAATATTTAAATATGATGATACTAATGAAGAAGAGGCTTAATTTGTTAGAATACTAAAGAGAGGAACTAGAAAGTACATGAGTAAGTTACCTTTCAAATGCTTTAACTATGTTAAAGTAGGACATTTTGTTACTAAATGCCCACATAATAAAAAGGATATATTAGAGCAAGTAGATAGTATTAAAGTGGTAAAACCCTACCATCCCAATCAGAACTTCTTCAAGAACAAGAAAATTTTATACACAAAAGAAGCTAGTGACTCAATGGAAGATAGTGATAGTTAAAATTATGATCATGATTATGCTTTTGTGGATAAGGGAAATGAATCCTTGTTCATGATAGTAGGATCAAATTCTATAAAAATATATCAAGATGAATTTGAAGGCTCGAATGAATAAGAAGAAGTGGACCTTTAGTGTGAACTCATCTATGCTCTAGATGAGATTGATAAGATGAGAAAAGAGAGCTCAAGGTAGAATAAACTTAGACTAAAGAAAATTAAGAAATTATCTACAAGTCTTGAGAAATATGATCAAATGGTAACTACCCTAAAGACACAATTTGAAGAGGCTAAAAGAATAAAAGGTGTAGTCAAAATGAAACCATAATGAATGTGTGAAGCTTGAGGTGGAAATAGTGTCTTTGAGAAAATAACTTGAAAAATCCAAAGGTCAACTAAATAAAATTATAAAGTTAATAGGAGGATTAGACAGTCTTGATGAACTAATCAACTCTCAAAATCCCTCAAAAGAGATATCAGGTCTTGGTTATGTGAAGGGAAAAAGTTCATCAACTAGTATATCTGCTAACCTATATGAAAAATTCAAAGTAGAAGGAGAATAAAGAGTAAAGAAGGAGAAAGCGAGAAAGGACACAAAGAGAGATTTAAATACAAAAAATATGAATAAGGTTGAACTTGAAAACAATCTTGAAGAAAAGAAGAAGATAAAGGTATCTGATATTGATGGATACATGAAGGTAAAAAACTTGAAGAAGACATAGCTTAGAATAATTCCTCATGTTACACCAAGAATTGTTATGATCAGGTATTCCTCATATTTTTATGGTTATTATTATAGCTATAATCATTTTGGTCATAAGGTTAGTAATTATAGAGTTGTAACTACAAGGAGAATCAACTTTGTAATAAAAAAATTCATTTGTACTCTTGGTAGATACAAATATAATGTGCTAGAATTACAATAACTTTGGTCACATAGCTAAACATAATAGAGCTAGCTTTGTAAGATAAAAAGTACATAATGTAAAGAAAGACATGCCTCCCTATGTAAACAAAGGTTTTTTTTTCTGAAAAGAAGATAAATAATAAATCCAAGGATGTGTGGAGAGTGAAAAAGAAATCCATGATTGCTCAGACTACACTCAATGCCAAGGAGCATAATTTGTGGGTGATATATATTAGTTACTCAAAACATATGACTTGTGACAAGATCAAGTTAAAAAAATTGATAAAATGTAAGGAAGGATCTGTCAACTTGGGAGACAACATAGTAGTAAATATCAAAGGTAAATGAACCTTGAACATATATGGTAAACTACCTACACATGATGTCCTTTATGTTAAAGTATTGAAACATAATATGCTAAGTGTTAGATATATGTGTGATAGTGGATATAACATCAAATTTGATGTATAAGGATAGAAGCTAAAGAGATATGGAAAATAGGTGTAGAAGGGAAAAGGATTGAGAGCAATATCTAAAATTTTGTTAAAGTGAATGGTAATAGTTTCTTGATGGGAAAGATTGATAAGAGTTGGTTGTGGCATAGGATAATAGGACATGCCAACTTTAATAATGTATTCAAATTTATCACAAATAAGTGTGTAAGACACATGCCCAAGATAACCAAACCTACAGATACTACTTATAAGAAATGTCAACTAGGCAAGCAGACAAGGTTCAAATTTCAAACAAAGGAGTATGTAACTACAAAGCCTCTACAAATAGTTCATATTGATCTTTGTGGTCCTACCAAGACAAGAGGATCTAAAGAAGAGTGGTACTTCATGTTATTATTAGATGATTACTCAAGAATGACATGCATAACCTTTTTGAAGGACAAATCTAAAGCCTTTGAGAGATTTAAGATCTTTAGAGCCATGGCTAAAAATGAGATTGGAATAAAAATCAAATGCCTAAGATATGATAAAGGGGGAGAATTCACCTCAAATTAACTCATATAGTATTTTGAGAAGCATGGGATCAAAATAAACTAATTTGCAGTAAGGACTCCACAACAAAATGGAGTTGTTGAGGGAAAGAATAGAACAATTAAATAATGGCTAGAACAATGCTAAAGGAGGCCAAGTTCCCTGATGAATATTAGAGAGAAGTAGTCCAAATAGTAGTATATATCTTGGATAGAGTTCAAATGAGGATAAATAGTGATAAAACTCCTTATGAGCTATGGTATGAAAATATTGACTTTGTTAAGTACTTTAAAGTGTTTAGATGCAAATACTGCTTCAGAAGAAAGGAGAATAAACTAAGAATCTTTGAGTCAATATGTGATGAAGGAATATTTCTTTGTTATCCCACTCAAAGCAAAGTCTATGTATGTTACAATAAGAGACTACACAAGATGGTGGAGAGCATAAATGTCAAAGTTGAAGAAGGCATAAAACATGTTGAACCTGAAAAGGAAACTAGTAGTGAAGAGTCAAATCTTGAAGAAGAATTAGATAGTGAAGAGGCTAAGGATAAAACTAAAAAAAACACCTCCAAGAATTGTTTAAAAGGATCATTTGAAAGAGTAGATAATTAGAAATAATAATGGAGTTAAGCTAAGGAGAAGAGTTGCAATGAATAAGGAACAAGTAAGTTTTTCTCTAATGTATGAAATTGAGCTTAAGAACTATGATGAGGCCATCAAGGATGAGAATTGGCTAAAATCCATGGAAGAAGAACTGATCCAAATAGAGAAGAATAAAACTTGGAAATTAGTTTTAAGACCCTCAAACAAGAATTGTATAGGAATAAAATGGGTCTATAGAAATAAGCTCAATAAGGATGGAGTTGTTATAAGAAATAAATAAATATTGGTGTGTAAGAGATATGAACAAGTAGAAGTCACAAACTTTGAGGAAACATTTTCTTTAGTTGCTAGATTAGAAGTTATAAGAATGTTTCTAGCATTCTCATTTTACAAGATGTTTAAATGTAATGTCCCTTTCTTAGGGGCTCCTTTTTCTAAGCAAAAGCTCTGATACCACTGTAATGTCCCTTACTTAGGGGCTCCTTTTTTCTGTAAAAGCTCTGATACCACTGTAATATCCCCTTCAAATAGGGAATATAGCAACATAAAAGCTCTGAACAAAGATACAATCTTGCAGAATAAATTTAGAAGATAAACAATAAACCACAGTAAATCTCTTAACTACTAATCAAAGATCTTATTATTCATCCAGATGATTAGAATAGTTTTCCTTTGTCATACATATACAAAATATGAAAATATAGTCTTAAAAACTTGATTCCTCTAGCAAACTGGAAATAACCCTGGGTCTGTGTGGCTTTCGGGTTGCTGTGTCGAAAACACAGTCACCGTCATCAGTCGATATACTACCAATGTCAGTCACTATGGGTCCTTCTCTACTGACATCGGTCTTTAGTCAGCTGATGTCAGTCACTGGGGATCTCTACCTGCCGATGTCGGTATCTACGTGGATCTGTATGGATCTGTACAGACTTCATACGACTGCCAATATAATATAACACACCATGATAGCTGAACAACCTAATCTCAAGATATATGATTCAAATACAAAAGATCTATATCTGTATAACTTATTGAATCAAAACCCTGATAAAATAAATACCTAGAAAGCTTTGTGACAACTTCTATATGAAGTTACCTCTCAAATCTATAAACCCCTATGATAACTTCTGTATGAAGCTATCTTTCAATTTGGCAATAGATCAGCTGATATTTCACAGCCTCTAAATTGCACACACTAAAGAGTGGACGTTCTCCAATGTAGATGGAATCCTGGAACCCTTGGCTCAGTCTTCACAGAAGAATTCTTCAATATCAAAAATCAATAATCAATGCATGAATACAAACTCTCTCCCATGAGAAACCCTTATACCCTCTAAAGGTGTGCTTACTAAAATTATATTTCCTTAAATTAGACTTAGGGCTTCTCAAATTATAACTAGGGTCTTAAAATTAGACCAAAATATTAATAATTAATTATTAATTAATATTTAATTAAAATTAGACCAAATAATTAATATTTGATTAAATCAATCAAATATTAATATCTCCCTTAATTCATGTCTGAACGAGCCCAAATGAAAGCCAACTATAGGAATTCTGCTAATCGTAGCCAAGCCAATCTCCATCATGACCCTCTATTCATCCTATTAGCCTATGAGGGTCGCATAATAGGCTAACCATCAAGTCTGATGATGTCCACTAAAAAAGGGGACATGACAATCCACCCCTCCTAAAATTGCTTGTCCCCAAACAATCTTGGAACAACAAACCAATCAATCCACCTAGATCCCAAATGTAGTTATGCTTTGCACTGCTATTAATCAATGCAAGTTTCTGCAATATCCTCTCAAATAGAACAAAGAGGAATCCATAACCAAACTGTGGAATGTAACTCAACCAAACTCCAAGAGCACAACTGCCATAGTCAAAAACCCCTAAGAAACAAACTCTAGAAGTATCATAACCCAAGTAGAATGGACAACTCAAATTGCCAATTCCATCTACAAAAGATGGTGCCAATCCATCCCATAACTGATCCCTCTGTAAAAGTGGTACAACCAACTGTACCACACTATCATCTATGTGAGAAGAATCAATTTGGAGACTCGACTCCACTGGTATGCCAAACTCATCAGGACCAGGTAGTCCCAAATCCTAAACATGTGTGTCAGTGCCAATAACATGTTCCTTAGCTACAACTGTAGGAACATACTCACCAACAACACTCAATGTACTATCCTTTGCACATACCTCCACACTCTGAATGCCAACGTCAGACTCATCCTCATCTAACTCTGAAGAAGCTACTATTGAAACTACCTCATCATCACAATCTCTAGCTCCCTCATCCTTTGTAACTAACTTAGATTCCAAATCACCATGACCAAGCTCATCCACATGTCTCTCAAAATCCTAGTGAGCCACCTTCAGTGCCTCTACCTTAGGCTCTGAAGCCTCTACCTCTAACTCCTCATAACTATCCTGCTGTTTGAAATCTTCTAATTTTGAATCCTCACAATATTCCCATATTACACGATATGCCTTGCCCTTAGGCCTCAAATGACAACCGTGATTGGCATCATATGGATTTTTCAGTATAAGCAAAGCTTTTTCCTGTGTAAATTGTTAAGAGCCTCTCAATTTAAAGGTGTTGTTGCTGGGTTGGCCTTTGAATCTTTCTTAACAAACGTAGTCCATGTAGGCCTATCGACTGTCTTGAAATGGGCCAACTGTGGTCTTTAATTAATAGTAGCACTCTTGTTATCTCCTTGCTCCCCATTTTGTCGAACAGGTGTGTTCATCCTCTTTACCATAGTAGTGAGTGCTTGTAGTGCCTGTGTCATCTCATGGTAGACTTCTCTAGTGTCCTGATCATCATTATGCCTATGGCCCCAGTGTGGGCTACCATCACGTCTATCACTCATGATGATTGGCTGTTGTTCTATAACTTGAGTCCCCAGACCAATCTACCCAAACTACCAAATAGGATGGTAGGACATAGCTCTGGTCTACCTAACAGGATGGCAGGAATTTGGCTCTGGTCTACCCAACAAGATGGCAAGAATTTGGCTCTAATACCACTATAATGTCCCTTTATTAGGGGCTCCTTTTTCTAAGCAAAATCTTTGATACCACTGTAATGTCCCTTTCTTAGGGGCTCCTTTTTCCAAGCAAAATCTTTGATACCACTGTAATGTCCCTTACTTAGGGGCTCCTTTTTTTCTACAAAAGCTCTGATACCACTATAATATCCACTTCAAACAAGGAATATAGGAACACAAAAGCTCTAAACAAAGATACAATCTTGCAGAATAAATTCATAAGATAAACAATAAACCATAGTAAATCTCTTAACTACCAATCAAAGATCTTATTATTCATCCAGATGATTACAATAGTTGTCCTTTGTCATGCATATACAAAATATGAAATACAGTCTTGAAAACCTGATTGCTCTAGCAAACTGGAAATAACCCTGGGTCTATGTAGCTTTCGGGTTGTTATCTCAAAAACACAATCACCGTCGTCGATCGATATACTACCGACATCGGTCACTATGGGTCCTTCTCTGTCGACGTCGGTCTTCAGTCAGTCGATGTTAGTCACTAGGGATCTCTACTTGCCGATGTCAGTATTTGTATGGACTTCATACGGCTGCCAATATAATATAACACACCTAGATAGCTAAACAACTTGATCTCAAGATAAATGATTCTAATACAGAAGATCTATATCTGTATAACTTATTAAATCAAAACCCTAATAAAATAAATACCTAGAAAGCTCTGTGACAACTTTTGTATGAAGTTACCTCTCAAATCTGTAAACCTATGTGATAACTTCTATATGAAGCTATCTTTCAATTTGGCAATAGATCAACTAATATTTCACAACCTCTGAATCGCACACACTAAAGAGTGGACATTCTCCAATGCAGATGGAATCCTGGAACCCTTGGCTCAGTCTTCACAGAAGAATTCTTCAATATCAAAAATCAATAATCAATGCATGAATACAAACTCTCTCCCATGAGAAACCCTTATACCCTCCAAAGGTGTGCTTGCTAAAATTAGATTTCCTTAAATTAGACTTAGGGCTTCTCAAATTAGAACTAGGGTCTTAAAATTAGACCAAAATATTAATAATTAATAATTAATTAATATTTAATTAAAATTAGACCAAATAATTAATATTTGATTAAATCAATCAAATATTAATATCTCCCTTAATTCATGTCTAAATGAGCCTGAATGAAAGCCAACTGTAGGAATTCTGCTAATCGTAGCCAAGTCGATCTCCATCATGACCCTCTATTCATCCTATCAGCCTACGAGGGTCGCATAATAGGCTAACCATCAAGTCTGATGATGTCCACTAAAAAAGGGGACATGACATCAAAGTATATAAAATGGATGTAAAGACTACTTTATTAAATGGGAACCTAGAAGAAGTCTATATTGAACAAGCAGACAATCTGGAGTGAATCCAAGGCTATACACTAGGTAACATAGATTGCAAGATGTTCCTTTCTCTTAAATGCTAGGTAACACTTAGCCATTTTCTTGAAAACCTTCTTATTACTTTAAGAGACACTAGAGGATGACACTTGGCGTGTTCTAAAGCACCTATCGAAGACACATGGCACTTTCTACATAACTTATACTCATTTTTGTCTTTGCTCAGGAGTGTTCTGCCTTTGACACTTGTCACAATCTGCCTCCTCAAAACTTCAACAGCTTAAAAGAAAATAAGATCCATAACACGTCTTACCTGAGTAACTTTAAAAGGGCCATAGGAATAGGTGTCAATCTCTGCTGCTTCATTATAATAGACACAACAATCTCTGCTTTACTTAAATGGGGTTACGTGGTAGTCTCTCCTTCTTTTAGCTACCTTTTTAGAAACCTACAGAAGATGACATGTGGTGGTCTCCACTTCTTTGTTTATACCATATAAATAAATGCATCTCATTTCATATTTACATAGACAAGGACACTTGGCAGCTTCTGCTTGCTTTAGAAATAACACTTAAGACCTACCACGGTCTTTGCTATATCACTGAAGCAAAATGAAGATAATTCAAATCACGACACATGGTGGCTTCCGATCTCTTTTATTGGAGTGCATGGCATCTTCCATCACTTTTAGAAAAGAAAAATTGAGACCTTCCATGATTGCCACTTGGTGCTTTGTGCCTGATCCTAATACTTAACTTGTTAAAATATTTTGCTGAAAAGAGATGAAATGCAGATGTTGATATGAAACCATAGACGCTAACACTTGGTTCATTCCACTAAGTCTCTAGGAGATATGTGTCACATTCAAACCAACTCAAAAAATATGAAAGGTGCCTCAGACGATGACACCTAGCAGCTTTTGCTTGACCTCAACACTTAGAGAAAAATGAATCAAAAGGAAAATAGAGCCTGTGCTCTATTTTCAAAACTTCACTGTCTCAAACCAAATTATGTGGGAACAAAACTTTATAGCATACAACTAAAACTTAGAATGAAACATAGAGTATTTTTTACTCTACAATCATACTAGCAATGTACATGGTTTGTAGATCTTAGGATTTTCCTAAAGGTTCATGTGTCAATGTAGTGAAAATAATCTTTAGATACATCAAGAACATAATTGACTATGGCCTATGGTACTTTACAAGTGAATATTTCACTTTGACAACATATAAAGATGTTTATTGGATAAGATGTGTGGATGATAGAAGAAGCACTAATGGTGGTGCACTTTTCCTTAAAAGCATACTTTTTTCATAGCTAAGCAAAAAATAAGAGTCAGTTACTCTTTTTATAATACAAGCAAAGTATGTAGCATCAATGACATGTTGCACTCAAGTCTTTTGGATGAATCAAACACTCAAATACATCACGGTTGAGTAAAAATCACCTATTTTCATTCTTTGTGATAATTTAAGTGTTATAAATATATCAAACAATCTAATGATGCATTCAAGAACCAAGCACATATCAAAAAAGTATCACTTCTTCAGAGAAAGGGTTTCAGATCAAGAGGTCACAATGGAATATGTGCCAATTAAGGACTAGATTTTAGACATATTCACCAAACTTACTCCCAAAGAATAATTTAAATATCTGAGATAGAAGTTGGGAGTAGTGGATCCTACACCGCATCACTAAATCACTAGTGATAGGGCATGAGTCTAAGGGGAGTCTCATGGAGGCTTTATTAATACCTAGAATAAGAGAGAATAGTCAACTCAGGTATGTATACTTATAAAAATTACTAATGAGTTGAAAGTTGAATATTCTTGGATAAACTCATTTATCTGATAAAGGGGCAAAACACTTTAGATAATCGGTCACAAGGAGTCCCTTTGCCATTGATGTCAAAGGGGGAGAATAAGGGCAAATACTCTTTATAAAAGTTTGGATAAAAAGTGGAAATGCTCTCTATAAATGCTTAGAAGATGAAATAAAGTGTTTAAGATTATTTTAGGCAAATATGCCATTGCCTAAGGGGGATCATGTTTTCTATGAACAAATCCAGTTCATACTCATCATAAGCCAATGCAATCAATGCTAGATAAGTATCAAATTATTAGAATATCATAACATTAAGTTTTCATCAAAGAATTTAGTTTGCCATCAATGCCAAAGGGCGATATTGTTGGCAATATGATTTTCATTGATGTCAAAAGGGACACTATTTATGTCATTAATGTCAAAAGGATCAAGAAAGATTGATAAAGAGAATAACATGTTTCAAAATTTCACTATGAAAATTTGTCATGCTTTTATAGAGACCATTTATGGATGTTTAAATTCAAAATAGGTAAGATATCTATTATGTTTTTTTCATGTACATTCCAAAAATATGGTTCATAGGTTTACAAGAGAAGGAATGAGATCATAATTACTTTATTTAGCTGTCATACTAGATAGGGTTTATCTATAAAACTATAAGGGTTTAGCCATGGCATCAAAAAACAAAGTTATATTTAGTGTTGACTTGGTATATCTAGGAACTTGTAGTTTAAGTTATAACTTAAGCCTTTATAATCATTGCAAAACTAGCCCATCAACCTTGCAATTATCATCTCTGACCAATGATCAAAGGACTTTATATTTTCCTAATTCTAAGCCTCAATATTTATCCCAACTTTATCAACAACTCATTCTTCATGATACACAGATGATCTAATAGAGTGAAGCAAAGTCAATTTATCAAAAGGATACCTAAGTAAGCATGCAAGTGATAAGTGTTACATTCATAGAGCTTGTCAGATAGAGACTTAATGACTATAATATTGTTAGAGTTAATGATTGATCTAGTTATAAAATCAAATGGCTTGTGATTAATTTTACATTAAATATCCAATAAATCATGATGAATTCAAAGTGTCAAAGGTCCCTTTGAGTAAATACACTAATGCCAAGAGTCATAAGCACATGAGTCTATTAGATAGAGGACTAATGCAAGGATTCCAAATGTCTCAATAGTGGGAACTAAAAGCTATGTAAATAAGGTATGCACTTGTCATATGCTTGAGGTTCAAATAAGTATAAAGTTCAAGCTTGTTAAAAGTTTTTATAGTGTGTGTGTGTGATCATAAAAAAGAGATCTAATGAAGAGAATGGAATAAAATGATATAAAGTGCTCAATGTTTATCAACATAGTATCAAGTTAAAGATTGAGTAGGTTTGAAAAATTGATGGAGTAGAAGTGATCCAAAGATATAAGAAGCTACAAGATGAGGTCAAAGTATCAAAATTTAATGACTAAGTAAAGGTAAAGGGTGTGTATCTTGGAGATCAAAAGACACATAGAAGCTTGGATGATAAATATCTAATGGAGTGAGTGTACTCAGATGGAATAAAGAGCTTGATGTTTAGCATCTCAACAAAGCTAAATTTTTAAATCATATAAAGATCTAATAGATAGTGTGAGCCTATTAGAAGGTGATCAAATGGATGTATTTTAAGGTTGAGCTAACTGATTAAAGACCATTAGATCATGGTGCCAAAGCCAAGATCAATGATCAACATTTAAATTCATGTTAAAACAAATGGTTAGTTTTAGGAACATGTAAGAACTTGTGTATAAGCCATGAATCTTGACACAGGCAATGATATTGATTGATCTAATCAATCAAATATGCATTAGAGTTCCTGTGCATCAAAACTTGAGTCTAATAGATGATATAGATAATAAAAGAGATCTTAAATTATGGAATGATGCGTGGAATCTATTTCAAGGTGTCATGGTTAGATCTAACCATTATATAAGGCACTAATAGTTTGATCCTTTATTGCAACAACTGGTGGGCCAATAGAATTGAGATGTGGGAATTTAAAATTCAAGTCATAATGAACTAAAGTCTATAATTGGCATGATGTGTTATAGTCTGATTGTGAAAACAAAAAGAAGAAGAAAACCCTAGATCATTTGCTTATATATATATATATGATATCTAGGATAAATAAAAAATTGCTAAACAATTTCATTTACTATTGAGCCAAATTGAATATAGAGTAGTGTGGTTGGTGAAGGCAATAATGTGTGTTGAATAAATAAATATCTAGACATAAAACCAAAGAGAAAAAGAGGAATAGAGAGAAAGAAAGGCACAAAGAGAATGTGTAGAGTATGATCAATTACATATTAGACTTGTAACAAAGAATATATATTTGGATTCATGTATGAATCTATCTTGTAAATTTGAGTTGTATCCCCATAGAAGAGTTTGATAGGTTGGTGCCATCAGAGAAGTTGAGTGACTATTGATATTATGGAGTGGGTTCTTCCTTAGAGTTGGTGGTCTTAAATTAGGGGATTGGTTTCTCCTTAAGATGGGTGTCCTTAAATGTAACTAGTGAGGTTTTCCAATGAGGCTTTGAACTGTGGCTGGATTAGAATAGTAGATTCTAGTAGTTATTCTCACCTTAGCTTTTCACTTTAGGTTTTCCACATATAAATCATGTGTCATATGTATTTGTGTTTATATGGCCTCTACATTTATCTTTTGATCTGTATATGCTTTTGATTTTAATTTAAAGATATTGAAAGACCAATTTTAATTTATATACTAATTCACCCTCCCTTTTAGTATCTATTTGTGTTCCAAAAAAACACACACTAGTACTCAAGACCATTATTTGACCTAATAACAACTTTGAGCCTCTTACAGATACATTAGATCTAAGTATAGCCTAGATCAATTGTTAATATCATCCCTATAATTTCATATAATAAGTATGTCCATCAAGGGAACACCAACACCTCTGTTCATCCCATATAGTTCATCCACTCATTCCATTAAAAGTAACCACATACCCATTGGATGTTTAGCAAGATATGCCATTAATGTCACTTGAATTGTCTATAACCTACACAAAACATAAAGATGTATCTTTCATAATTCATATCCATTAGATGATTCAACACCAAATAACATGTGACTTCATATAAAATAGATCTTTCACTCCTAAACATTGAGCATGAAGATGTAACATGTAGGCTCTTTTCATTCAACTTGATGGATGTTACTTATGACTAGTTTCTAAACATACATAAGAACTCCATTATAGTGTGTGGTAGTGCAGTAATCTAAAATGTCATTTTAGGGCAATGATTACCACTTGATACCACATTATCCATATCTTATCCCTAGACCTATCTTAGGGCTTCTCTTTATCATTTCAAATATTTTGTGTAAGCCCAAACCATTCTAAAATATACTAAATGCAACACTAAGCCACCCCATAGGGATCCAAGTCTACTTTTTCTCATTCCTACCACCTGGACATTAGCATGGTCATTTTTAATATAACACATTACACTATTGACCAAAGGATAGTGTTATTGTTCCCTTGCTCTCTACTCTCCCAATGGATATCTTTAAATTCCTTAATAAAATTTAGGGTCAGCCTAGACCTATTTCACATCTTGAAAAGAACCACAACACTAAATATAGACCAATTTCATTCATTTATCCCCTAAATGTAAATTAGATGAAGATAATCATAAAAAAACTTAGAAATAACTATGAAAATCATGGTCATTGATCCCTATTATGCCCTAATTTTGGATATACCAATCTAAAATAGCCCAGAGGTAAGATTACTCAAACTTATAGTCTCAAGTCATTCTCAAAGCACTCAAATAAACACTCATACTAGAATTCATTTACACATACACTAACACTTATATTTAGAGAACTAAATTAGTCTTGATCCCCTTTCAAGGTATTGGTGTGTAGGAAAAACTCAACACATGGGGTGTTCAAGGCATGTCTAACCTACCCTAATAATTACACTCTTGTTTATACTTGTACTCCTCAAATAACCTAAAACACAAGGAGGCCTAGTGTTTAAATTTGAAATAAGTCAAATACAGAACAAACGATGAACCAACATTCATTTATATAGGCATAGACTCCTTAGACTCAAGTGAAGGTATACCGAAAATTCCATCATGCTTGATACCAAAGGACACTCGTGCAACACAAAAGACACTAGTATGGTGTGATACTATCTAGAAGACCATATGATTATCTAAGAAGTTTTCTAATTCATGGTTATTATTTAAAATAACTTACATCACTCCTATACTAGTTTATAGCCTATCACTTGTTCATCTTAATTAGTTTCTAGCTAAGTACATTTCTTGTAATTCATTTCTATATATAACTTGATCAAACAAATCAATTATTGTGAAAATCATAGGATATTTATATTGATATATTTATTCCTTAATTTGTTATTCTATCACTTTAATGACCTATGGTTTTACATTCTATAACTCCCTTAAAATTTAAAGCATTTGGTGAAGCCAACTTACTTAGAACATATTGACTAATATCCCTAGTGTATTATTAAGGTTTCCCTTATTACTTATAGAATTTGCTCAGCTTTAGTGTTCATCCTTTCATTATGATATCATGACTGAAGAAATTTTTTAATTTTTTATACAAAGTTTTGTGCTTTGTTCGACATGTTTATTACCTACCATTTTTAGAATGATTGACACGTATGTCACTAATATCATGGATCACATTAGAATTCAACTTAATTCACACATTAGTCCACCTCATTTTGATCTCCCCTCATATGGAGAACATTTTTTCATGGATAATTTGGAGTTACCTCTTGTTACTAATCAATGATAGTGAAATCAAAGGACTCCTTTTGTTCATCCTCCACCTAGACCAATTGACTACCTTCACTCCCATCATACCTCTATTAATCACTCTTAATAAATAGTTGATCCTATGGTTTGATCTACTGCTATATGGAATAAGATGCACTTCATCCTATACATAAGCAATATAATCCCACCATCTTGCCTCATCCCCCCAAAAAAAAAATGGGACATAAGGATCAACACTAAGCATATGATATTATGGATTAATATAGAAATATACCAATTAAGATTTATATATTAGAATTAATTCAACAATCAACCATCCTTAAATAGATTCTTTTGCAAATAATCAATCATACATATTTTCCTTAAGATACATAAATAACTTATTTTTCATCTATCATGAACACTATCAAGGACATTGAATATGTTATATCTTTTGGAAATGAGGATTTTCCCTCACAAAAAATTAGTGATCAAAATTTACCACTCTTCATTTAAACACAAATCAAAACCACTGCTATTAAATGAGGTATAATTGATACTGGTTCAAGTCTTAACATATACAACCTCAAATTTATATAGACTATAGGGGTTGATATAGCATCCATTCATTATAAATATGATAACCAACCATTCAAATATTGTGTAGTATCTAAGCCTACAACCCTGAGTTTACTTTACATGGGACAAATCATGTTTTAATATAATCCCCACCTAAAATCATTCCTACAGAACATATGTATACATATGATATTTGGGAATCTAGCACCACTATTATTTCACCAATTATAGATCCCCATACAACACCATTCTCTTCACACATGATAGAGAATGATACTCCTACATCACCATTATCTTCACCCATGATGGATAATGATCTTCTTGTTGACTTTATAAGTCACCCCTAACTTTTCATAGAGCTCACAAAGACCCTATAGAATATTTATACACCAATGAAGTGCTAGGTTATTTTAAGCAAGTCTTGTGTAGATGCCTCTTATTTATGCTCACACCTAAGACAATCAACATATATCTATACATAGAATAAGTAATGACCTCAATTCATAAATAATTCATAATTCAAACCCCATATAGGTATCCTTTATTTCATTAGTGAAGTGGTACATAGTTTTAAGGATAAAGAGCCTTAATCTTTGGATAATGCAGGTAAAGATGCACAAAAGGTAGTTCAAAATTGTAAGAAGTGTGCTTAGATTATTTGATCTCCATGCACCTTCCTATTCAAAATATCCAATATACCTTTAAGATGAGGTCTCATACCAAATCAAAAAGTTTCACTTCTATGATCTCATACATTATAGGCTATAATATATGTTCTATACCTACTACTTCATAGATAGACGTGGATCCTAAGTATAAAGTAATGATGTGGTAGTTTAGGGAATGTGCATGTAATGATTGATAAGTGGAAGCAAGATATAAAGAGGTAGTTATAAAGCCAATTGATTATTGCCTAAGTCCCTGGCATAGAAATTAAATGAAAAATTAGTGGTTATACATCATAATATGAGTTTACACCACCCTACTAAATTTTCCAAGATTCTTCCCCTCTCACATACACACATACACCTAGAAAGAATCTTTCCACCATCTCTAAAATATGAATCACTAGACACAATTCAAGAAGCATGGGCATAACACCATAATATAATTAAAATTTGTATCTTCCACCCCAAGTGGCATATTTATTTAAAAATGGCTTGATCTTATTAAATCCTTGATATTCATTATAAAAAAGGGTAAACACATTTTGGGTAACCTCATGCTGCCAAAATTTTCCCTTAAAAGAGTACTTCTATTCAATTAATATTGAAAATTGATGAAAATTAAGTTCACCTCCCTTTATTATTCTTATGCACTATGTAATTTTTTGTTTATTAATCATTATCTATTTTTAATGTTTGCCCCTCTCATCGTTATGCATTCCTGACACCTCTATGTAGAACTTAGAACTCACTTATAGGTCGTATCTTATGTGCATATATATATATATATATATATATATATATATATATTGTGGATCATTTATAATCCTTCTTAGTGATACACTATCTTCACAAACCTTTATTCAAAATAATTATGCATTTAGAGTAGCCTGGGAAAAGTTTTTGTGATATACAATAGTAATGCTCGCTATATTCTCAATGTATCACCTTTTATTTTCCATCACTCTCTTACCTTCTCCCTCCATTTTCCCTAAAAAATATTAGGTTTAGTTAAGTGCTAGATTTACCTTTCTTTAGGTCTACACATTGCTCTTAAACTAGGTACACTTAGAATAAAAGGAACTTTTGGAGGCTCATCCTAAGGAGTGAAAGAGTCCCACACCTTGGATACATTATCATCATTATGAAAAGACAACCAATACTCCATATAAATGGGCGAGAAATAATAATTCCATGACTAGTGCCAAACACCTTTGCATCCTGTGTAATGCATTTTCACTCTATGCCATACTATAAAACCATTCACATAACATAACACACAAGGGTGCATGTTTCAAATGATAATAATTTCTATCAGGTTTAGTAGGACTAGTTTGAAGAAATATCTATGGAATCAATGCTCCCTTCACTAATAAGTGTTACATACAATGAATAAGAGCACCTAGTGACTCTAAGCATTTATGGTTCTTAAATATCAGTCCCTTAGCTACATGCCAAGACAAACAAGATCATCTATGAAGTGTATAGATTTCCATTTTATTGAGCTTTCAACACCCTATAAGATAAGAAGAGTAAGAACATCTTTGTCTCCTATTATAAGAAGGAATTGTTCAAGGAATTTATCTCTTAGAGTTTAGTTTAAACCCCCAATTGGAGGGTTTCTTGTGCCTAGAGGAAGCTTATTCCTTATCTTATTCATGGTCATGTCGAGGAATCAACTATTTTTAAATTTTAATAGAGGTAGTCCATTGTCTCTAACCCAATATGATGACATTCAAGACACATCCCTTTGAATTTTATCCTATTTTACTTGTGAGAATGTAACTTCCCCTATGGAACATATTCATGATATTGTAAATATCTACTTAGTGCACCATGACACTAAATATAATGTCATCATTAGGTTACTTGCCTCTTCCTATGGACTTAAAAGTACTTACAAATAAACCAAACTTCCCCTTTTGATGCTCATATATCTAAGGAGCCTTTATATGGGAATCAAACTTTTTCATGAGGAATGTGGGAATTAGTGCCATAAACATAAATGGCATTTGTTATAGGTTTGGAATTATATACTCTATGAACCATTATTTAGATGGTGGATGTCTCAAACCTAGCACAAATCCTAAAAATGACTCGATGATGAAATATCACTCCAAAACCCATTTAAATGAAGGGATTTAGCCATGAAATTACCTTTAAGGTCTGTTGAGGTTATATAAGAACCATAATGGCTCCTTAGTTCTCATGTTCAAGGTTAAATTTATATTAAAGGGACCTAAAGAAGCTAGTTTGAGCATAATAACTAGGGTATCAAGAACATATATGTGAAAAATGAGTAGAAAGAGGATGAATGACTCCCAAAGCACATAACAAAGCCTCCTAGTGGTCTCCAAACTAATCTCCATGACTGGTTCATCAGATGGAAAAGTGCAAGTCTTGGTACACATGGTTTTATGCACCCTAAATAAAAAATTGACATAATGAAGACAATGGTGTTCCTTTATAAGGTATCAAAGATGTTTTTCTAAATCAAAGTCAAAGTTTATGATTCATGTGTGCATATAGAAGAATCTTTAGGCTTCACCATGATTATGCCATCAAATGGGTAGAAAAAATATAGTTTGAAGAGTTAGAGTGTTTTAAATCCTCTTGTTGGAAATCATTGAATTTTAATTAATCCATATGGTGTAGGTGAAGACTTGAAGAAGCCATCATAATACATATTTCTACTTGAAAACCTACAAAAGTCATTCAAGGAGCAAACTCTTCACTAAAGAAACACCTTATAGTGATTACCGCATCTTGAGGGTCGAACATGGAGGGTATACGTGTCATGGGAGGTGAGAGGGCCTATTAGCTTGGGATTGGTGTAGTTAATTATTAACCCAAGCTCAGATCTCCATAAACCAAGCCTAAAACTCCCAACCCCTCTAAAACCTCCCTTAAACCATAATAATGACTAGTCTAGAAATTATTAAGGAAATATACATTATTTTTCTCCAAATTTGTTGGTATATCACATGGATCTTGTAGGAAACTCAAGGGGGAACCAACTCATGGCTTTGGATGATATGGAAACTATACAGACATTTCTTGAAAGTACAAATTTATAGGGTTTAAGTTAGAATTTGTGTTTTAGAGCCTAACAAAGAATTATAAACCATGGGAAGAGTAGGTTTAGCACTTTTTATATCCATAAAATATAAATAAATCTCATATAATTGATTGGAATTATTCTCATCATCTCTATCTAAACTGCTAGTTTATGAGGCAATCCAATTGGTCTAGTCATGCAAGGATAATGTGTGTTACAGGTGAAAGACTCTTCAATAATCTTAATTTTAATTAAATATAGGTTATATAAGGACTATCTAAGTCCTATAAAATGAAATTAGATCCTAGGTTCAATTGTTAGATCACTCACATAGTGGATATGAATAGAAAGTTGGATATCTAACCACACATACCTCCTTATCATGAAAATGCAAGGATCTAGTGAGCAAAGGGTGGCATGAGAACATTTATGGACCATATCCATGTATTTTAATAGTCATATAGGTGAACCTACACCAAAATGGGAGCCATTATTATAGGTTATAGGTAGTTTTACAAACCATTGGGCATGCATATTGATGGAAAGGCTGCTAAATGCCTTAAGTGGATCTATTTTCACCCATTTGCATTGCATAAATACCAAAGGAAAGAATATATAACTATTTTTAAAATGGTAAAAGTATGAATGAGGTTAATTAAAGGATTTATATCCTCTAAAATTTAAAAAATGGGCTCATCAATGGGGTTTTGATGCTCCATAAGAAGGACCAATCTGTGTAACTACCTTTTACAACTTTGGGCTCATTGATGAACCCTCCTACACCTATATTTCCCTCTTTTGTATTCCATTTTCTCTATAAAAGTGGAAATTGAGATATTTTTTTCCATCCCTCAATTGGTGTAGTAAATATCTACCAAAATTACTTTGTAAACTCTTTTGAAGTAATTGAAGACAATTTTAGATTCTTGTTGAATGTTAATATGCGTATTGAAATTTTGATTTGTAGATGTATGCATTGTATGGTCCTATGTAGGTCCTTACATTTACCTATATTCAATTTAATATTTTATTATAGGTATTATGATGTGTTATAAGATAGGAAAGTTACTTGAAGTTTCACAAGTTACTAGTATCTCATTATAGGTCTAGACTTAGTCCTTCAAGTGATGAAATAAATTTAAGCTACATAAAAAACACTCATACTTGAAACTATAGTGAATAGTTTTATCAATACTTGTCTCTATTAGGTTCATTAGTAGCTATCAAAATAAGTGATTGAGAGTGGATCTTTCATAATTTGGTGCATCACCACCTAGAGTATATTTCTGCATTGGTTTCCATTTCTTTCACTTTTCCTTATGATAGGTTTAGATATTAGAAATATATAAATTTTATTATTATGGGATCTATCCCCATTATAGATAGAGTTGTGACCTGTAAATTAGGTAGGCCATAGTTTAAAGTTACTCCTATGTTGGACTAGGTTTGAGGATAGGACTTAAACACTTCTCTCCTTAGCTAGGGTGCAACCTAGAACTCCATTAGTTACGGCATGCCGAGTGGGACAACAATAAAGGAATTTGGACATTTTTTTATAAATATTAAAATAAATTAAGGTCATTTGGAGGGATTAATATAGTCATCAACATATTGGAATGCAAGTTCATGCACCAAATCTCTACTAGATTACCTTCAAAAGGTAAGCAAATCTAGTTTGTTGAATTTCCATTAGATATTGCAAGGAGAAAGAGGGTTCCTATTTCAAATCCAAACATCACACCCCCAAATTCTCCTAAGTCTCCAAACTCTTCAATTCTTCCCATATATAATCTCCCAAAATTCTACCAATCCCAATGGCAAGACCTAGATTGTAAGCCTTTATAACCTTCAATGGTGGGATCCATCTTAACCTCCAACAATATGATGATATACCAAATAAATATATAAATATTTTGCCTTATTTTATAGGAAAACTCCACCACTCCTATGAAGCACATAGTTGACATTACAAACCTATGCTTAGTGCATAATATCACCCAGGAGAATGTAGCCATGAGACTACTAACCACATCTTAAGATGAAAATCCATACAATGGTATATAATTCTAAATCCTTCCTCAATAAATACTTAGAATGAGTTTTGTGAGTGTATGTATAGTAATTTTAAAGATAGGAGTGGCCATGTGTCACTAGATAAGTAGCTCACCTCAATCAAGAGGGCACCTAAAGAATCTCTAGCTAATTTCAACTATAGATTTCAAATAAATTGTGATAGAATCCCTATCATCATAAATCCCACAACCAATTATGTATTTATTTAGTACTTAAGATCCTTAAACTTAGATGTTGCAGTAATGATAGAATCCATGGGTGGGAAAACTTTACTTGAGCCATATGAAATACCTATAAGGGTAGAAAATTCCCTGATATAAGTAGTTAAACTAGCACCAAGGCCCTTCAATCCCCTCTTTATTGATCTCCAACTGACTCTACCTACCATTGCTCTATTGCCTACTCCAAGAAATCAAGTACAATATGGTGATAGTCAAGTTGATTGGCTTGGTAAAATAGAAGGCTTTTGAAGGCACAAAATAAGAATTTGGTGGCCTTGGAAAGACAAAAATAGACCTCATATAGACCATATCATAACACTTATCAATATAAATGTCCTTTTTATTCTTAAAATAGGCCCCATTATCCATAAAAACAATAATACCAAGATAAAATTACATGAGACAAGCCATAGAATATCGCTATAATCCCACAACTATAAGTATCTCAAGAGAATTAGTACCCACACAAAACAACCTTGCACAAGAGGGAAAATGGAAATAAGTATGGGAGAAATATAATGAGATGGTAATGTCTACAAGTGGAGAAATATATTAAAATCCTAGTTGGAAGTAAAGTAATCCATTTTAAGGCCATAATACAATGCCTCCTCTACCATAAGGTCCTCTAATGAATCATGGTGACTAGCTTTCCATGACACCATTATAAGTTCCAAACCAATAACAAGGAAATGCTATAAAATCACTAAATGATACCACTTTTGTGAAATTTTAATAAGGGAGTCATGTTTTTGAACATGTGGCAGCAAGCTTCAGGTAGACTAAACATAGGTTTAATGATACAATTATAGCCCATACAAGGGCTAAAAGGAGGATGATGGATGATGGTTTGGAGTAGCCTAAGGTTTTTGCAACACCTCATCAAGTAACATGATAGATTACTAATCAAAACATATATGCTAATACTCCTTCAACTTAGAAAACACCTTAGACAAATGGGTAGTAGTATAATGATCCATTTGTTTCTCAAATCACTCAAGTGTCAAGTGATACTTCCACCTCCAAGATATATCTCAAGAGCATTATTTATTCATTGAACATTGTGGATTACATGAAGATGTACAACATTAGAATTTTTGTGGGATGCTCTATCTATTCCAAGTTAGAAAGACATCCTCCAACATGAGCTCTTCAAGCCATTTCTTATGAATACAGTAATTGATAAGATAAGTGCATTTATTGTCAACGATGATTAGATTAGTCAAGTTAAAACCCATATGGTTGTTAATCCACCTAAATTTCAATTTTTAGTCATAATAAGGGACTATCTTATCCATAATTTTATGATAGATTATAGGGCCTCCACCTCAATCATGCCCAAGGTCATAGTAGATAAACTAGAACTCAAGTATGTGCCTAATGAGAAGGGTGTCTTATAGTTATATGGTTCTCCCACAAAGATAGTATGTGTCTTAAATGACATACATATTATGTTATTAGCCTACCCAAATTTCATTATCACCCAAGATGTTATGTTTGTTTCTTTACCCCCATACTTTTCCCTATGCATATCTAGGGATTTTACTATAAATATTAGGGGTTAACTATCCTATAATCAGTCATACATGGTATTTAAGACCACATATGGGACTAAGGTAACTATTTAGTTTGAGTCTCTTTCAAGGTTCCACTTACAACCTATATTCCCAATCTTTCAAATGTCATTTCCACCATACTTGATGAAGATGAGAATGCTAGTGAGCAAGGGCCTAAGGATCATATTGAGGGCATAAAAAATATCTACCTTGTTGAATGGGAAATTTAAAAAAAAAATAAAAAAAATCACCCATACAACAACATTGAGATGGTATATTTTCGAGCATATTGTATGCATGTGGAAGGCACTATTATTCGTAGCCTAACAAGCACAACTCAAAAAGATGATGGTTTATAAAACTTATTATTTGATGGCTCAAGGTAAAATAATGGAAGTAGGGCTAGAGTGATGTCATTTTCCACTTAAAATTATAAGTATTACTCAGTTGCAAGGTTCTAATTTAGTTTCACTTCAAACATAGTTGAGTATGAAGCTCTTCTACATGGGTTACAATAAGCAAGAAGGAGAGGTGTCAAACTCTTTCAAGTAAAGGGTGTTAGTGAGATTATTTTGAAATAAGTATGGGGTATTAGTGTATCAAATAAAAATTATTTTAAGTCCTATTATCAATAATTATGCAAACTCATAGAATATCTCTTGGCATTCAACATATAGTCCATACTAAGGGAGGAAGTTTAGCATGTAGATAGGCTTGCAGCTATTGGAGCTCAATATGAGATTGCAAATCGAGTGAAAGGAACTCAAGTTCATTCCAAAATAAAGGTCATATATCATATATTTATACCTAAAAATGAGGTGAGTGGGAAGGTTTTTGATTATTATGAACAAATAGTGTGTTTTCTCATGCAAGAGGTAGAATTCTACCATAAAAAATAAGGCATGTTTCAACATCAATATGATGATAAAATAATGTATCCAAGGTCTAAAATTTTTAATAAGGGAATTTTGATATTGGAGATAATATTAAATTAATATGACCAAATGATAAAAGATAATGTGAGTATCTCTACTAATGAAGAGCATTATGAGAGAGTATACATCTTTAAGGATAATTTAATAAATTTGGGAAAGATTAACATAGAAAAAAAGAGAGATGAATTTTTTTATTTGTGTTAACATTATTCATATGTATTTTTATTGGATTAACATGAATTAAAATGCTATGACCCCAAAATTACATAACATATTATAGCATTGGAAAGTATTCGAAGGCTAGTTAGACAAAAATAAAGGCCTATCAATCTAAAGGTGGAAGAGATCATGAGAAGGGACTTGTTTAAAATTTTTGAGTTAAATATAATATTACACATCAAATATTACTCATGGGTATAAAACCCTATGCCTATGATGAAGAAGAATGGGTAAATATTCTTATGTGTTGACTTTAGAGATCTCAACAAGTTATCTCTTAGAGACCACTACCCACTACCCTAAATGAATCAGATACTTTAGAAGGTTGTATGATCCTAGAGGTTATCATTAATTTATTTATACTTTATTTAAAACCAAATATTGGTGAAGGAAGAGGATAGACATAAGACTTCCTTCACTACCAAGTGGGGTACTTATGCATACATGAAAATGCCGTTTAGACTATCTAATGTAGGGGAAACTTTTCAAAGGTAAATGGATGTTGCTTTAGAGGGGTTGATAAATAAAATGGTGAAAATTTTCCTTGATGAAATCACTATATTCTCAAAGGATCAATCAAACCACATAGTTCACTTGAAACTAGTCTTTGATAGATGTAGGTAGTTTAGAGTGTCATTAAATCCTAAGAAATGCATCTTTGTTTTTAATGATGTCAGATTACTGGGTCATATAGTGTCAAAATATGGTCTTTATATAGATCCTAAGATATTTTAATCCATTATATCCTTACCCCTACCCAAGAAAAAGAAAGGTTTACAGAGTTTATTGGGGAATATTAACTTCATAAGAATATTTATCCCAAGTTTTTTAGATTTGGCTAAACCTCTTACTCACATGCTAAGGAAACAAAAGGTGTTTAAATGGAATAAAGAAGTTAATAAGAGTGTTGAGGCCATTAAGGAGGAAATTTCTCATTCACCTACTCTTATTAATCTTAATTTTAGTAAGGAATTATACTTGTATAATTTCTCTACATCAAATGCAATTCTTACCATGCTAATGAAGCAAAATGGTATAGGCCTAGAATAACCTATTGCCTTCTTTAGTTAGGGATTATATGGATAGGAAGAAAGATATAGTTTTATGGAGAAACATGTGCTTACTATGGTTAGAGGGTTCAATAAATTTATGAACTTGGTGTTAAATAACAAGATCATACACATGGTAGTACACCCAATCATCAAAGAGTTCATTCTCAATAGGTATATCAATGAGGAAAGAGTTGAGTGGGTAACAAAATTCATGGAGTATGACCTTGATGTTAGAGTCAAAAATATTATCATAGGTAGATGGTTATGTAATAACCTTGTAAAGGAAGGTAAGGATCAAGTGTTTGTAGTCCATGATAGTTAATAAGTAACTGCAAGCAACAACACTCTTAGTTATACCCATGATTTGATCATATTTATTCAATTAGGCCAATGTCCTAGGGGATTGGATAGATATAATAGGATTAACTTTGGGTTCAAAACTATACCTTATTTCTTGATATATGGAGTGATTTTCAAGGACATAAGAGGCATCCTTTTGAGGTTTGTGGAATCATGCCAAGTGGATAAGTTACTTGAACATTTACATGATTATCTTGTTAGTGGACATTTCGCTACCAATACCATAACCTCTAAGGTCATTAGAGTTGGGTACCTTTTTACCAAATTATTTAGATATGTACACTCTTGGGTGATGTAGTGTTCAAAATGTGCCATGTTTACTGGAAAGTAGACGTTAGTTGCCCTTCCTTTGAAACCAATACAAGTAGAACAACCCTTCACACAATGGGGCTTGGATTTCATAGGGATGATCCATCCCCCTTCAAGTGATGGACACAAGTGGGACTTCACAACAATAGACTACTTCAGAAGGTGGGTTGAAGTAACTTCCCTCAAATAATCCAATGAGAATTATGCCCTAGAGTTTTATGACAATTTTGTGACCAAGTTTGGTGTACCTTCAACAATAATTTATGACAATCCCTGGGCCTTTAGTAGTGCCAAGGTATGTGAGTGGGATCTTTGACGTTTAATCTAACTATTACCCAAAGGAAAATGGACTAGTAGAGTATAAAACTAAAAACTTGCTAAGGATCAACAAAAGGACTATAGAAGATAATAAAAGGGAGTATCATACTAGATTGAGGACTGCCCTATGGGAAAATAGAGTGACACCAAAGAATGCTACTAGACACTACCCATACCTCCTTATCTATGGTAGAGAGGGAAGACTTCTTATCTCCCTTGAGCTACCTGAATTAGAACTTGCCCACCATCTTGGGCTCTTAGAGGATGATGACATGTAAGTGAGGATGAATGAAATAAGATAGATAGAGGAAATAAGATACAATTCCATGCAAAACATGTGGTCTAGTCAAAATCAAGTGAATAATTAATTTGAAAAGAGAGATTCCTCTAGAAAATTTTAAAAGGAGACATAATCCTTAAGTGGGATGAGGATCATGCAAAGCCAAGAAAACACTCCAAGTTTTATATCCTTTAGAGTGGACCTTATGTTATCACCTATTTCAAGGAGATTAATGCCTTTAAACTTTCTAAATTTAATGGTGAGAGCATCCCCATACCTATCAATGGGATGTACCTAAAATTATGATACTAAGTCTCTTTTATGTTCTTTTGTACATAAATAGGTAGGTTTGTCTTTCCTCTCCAAGTGCTTTTGCACATGTGCCATGTTTGTTATTTGGTCTTGTTGGTTAGGTAGTTTTTTGTTTTTTTCCTTTTTCTTTCCTTTTTTTATGTCTAATTATTTTAAGAATGTATAATGTTAAGGTATATCTTATGTTACATTCATGTTCCATCTATTATTCATCATGAACAAGCTTGACTAATTTTTTGGGTTCCATGACTAGTAGGTTGGCTAGCCAACCGAGTCAAAAAAAAAGTTAGTCACTTTACAGTCTTAGACCTAGAAAGTGGCCAAAATTATAGATTGGAGTCATGATCAATAATTGAAAATATGGTTTTTAGTCATGCCATGAGTTGAAATATGTGTCTAGTCAATCTATCATGTTTCAAACTTCCCTAATCAATATTTATAGGTATTTATACCTCTTTTCAAGCCTGAGTCATGTATTTTCATGGTGTCCAAAATTTAAGAGTTTATTATTATCCACCTTGAAAGGCCATAAACATGAGATAGATGCATTAATGAGGCATATTGAGGAGACATATTGGTAAAGGCCTAGAGACACATTAGTCTTGTATAATAATCAGAGGTATGCTCATTCTTAAGACTTCAAGAAAAATCATATGTAATGTTATAAGTTTTAATCAATGTTTAATTAACCATTGAGGTGTTATATATGTATTACCATGGTGATACAATTAATAAACATCTTTTAAGGGCATATGCTTGAATATAGTCAATAGTTTTGGTCATAATTAGATACTATTTGGCTTTGATTGACAACTAAATCATCCCATATGCCTCCAAATGACCTCAATGGAATAATTAATAGATTATGGTATAGGATCATACCTCATTTAGTCCCACTAACAACTTAGTCAATGTTAATTATTCTAAAAGTGGTCCCACACATGCTAAGTTATGACCTTTTGGCTTCTTTTAATTCATAACACTAAGTCAAAATGTTGTTTGACCCCCATTTTCCCTCCAAAACACATGATAGCTACATTTTAGGTTTCTAAAAAGAGTATTTTTAGGATAAATGGTAGTTTTTAGGTGTTTCTTCAATAATATAGATCTATACCGTATGGACAAGTTTAATCAGAGGCATGTTTTTATAGAAGGAGGTTAGAGGGATCAAAAGGTGAAAGGAGTAGTGTGTTTCAGTGTCTTAGGATCTCAAAAATATTTTTTTATACTTAAATCTCAATAAAGGTTCAAAGAACCCCTTAGGTTAGTACTTATTCCATAGAGGAGAAGGTAAGTGGGGGCCCAAGCTCTTGCCCATGGAGAGTAGACTCAGGGAGATAAACATTCATGTAATTTGTTAAGATATTGACTGCCTATCCTTACTTAAGAAGTTAAGGAACCTATATGCCCCTCTCATCTACATAAGCACATCTGGAGTCAATGATTTTAAAAGTATTTTTGCTCATTTTCTAAAACTAATCATGGATCTTATTTGCTCAAATCTTGTAGAGTCTTTTCACGATGGTTTCAACATTATATTCACATGTTTGAGCTTGTGTAGCCTACAAATATCCTTGACCAATTTTTGTGTATATTATATATAATAGTGTGTGAAAATATTAGAGTTTGTTGTGTCCATCAAAGGCTATAAGAAAGGATGAGAAGTTGGTAAAGATGTTTCAAGGCTCATAATGCCTTGTTGTCCTAATGTCTCCATTGTCACCTGTTCCATTCACACACCATTCCCCCAAGGATTGATCATCTCAAGTTGACCCTCACACTTCACTAAAACCATCAAGACCACTGATATAATTAGGCACTAGACCTATATGGTCATATGGAAACTTGGGAGTGTAAAATGTACACCTGCAACTAACTTTGAGGTTACATAATAGAGTTTTAAGAATGACAAGGTACACTATCCAAGGGTATATAGTCTAACATGAGTATCATGGGATATGCATAATATTAAGGTTTTATGATGATGTAAGCCACAAGTTACATTAGTTTCAATAAATATACAAGACATCTCCTTCCTAACACAATCTTGGTAACAAATCCTATAGATGGTAAGAGGTAAAGGAAGACAATAGTTGGAATTAATACCATCTAGTAGTATTTCCACCTCATATGAGATTAGAGAGGTATAATACATATAAATTATATCAATTTTGACATTGTTTATAGTGTGAAATATATAACCATTATCCCTGAAGAGGTATAATGATGTCATCATAGCCATCAGACCACATAGGACTATGCAAATATGAGACCTCAGTTGAATGAAAAGATGGATTATGGAAAAAAATAGTGTTGGAAGACTATAACTTAGAATTTATGGTCATTAATAGAGTTTTTTGAGAAAATAAAACTCTAAAAACACCTTTGGAGGAAATGTTAGAGGACACAATCAAAGTTTGTAGACCTCAAAGCACTGCTAGTTGGTAATTTGGAGCTAGTTTTGGCTAAAATGTTCATATGAGACCCTTCCAAGCACAAATAGCCATAAAAAATGAGTATAAATTATATTAATGACCTAATAAAGAGGCCCATATGTTAAATTATCTAGGAAAAGTAGTGGTTATAAAAAAAAAATTGTCTCATATCATGGCTTGTTTGTTATAGGAAAATAATGAGTTAAGGGCCTTTATATGCGATATGAGATATGCAATTAATATGAGATCACCAGAGGGTATAGTTTCAATTAGGATTGATTATTATGGACCCATAAACCCCCATCATAATTTATAACACTTAGATTTGTTTTTAAAAACCTTGTATGTATGATAACATAGTGAGGCAGACAATCTTACACATAGACCTCATTGATATCTCAAGACCTATACAAGTTTTTGTGATCAATTCAATCACTAGGGTGAGGAGTGTGAGCATATTTTAGACCTAAAAAATGGTTTCAAGTGTCAATATGTGGAAAAATAAATCCAATTTCCATAAAACCTAACTTTATCTAGTCCACTTGCATATAATAAGTTTGAGGGGCATGTCTAAATTCTCATCCACTCCACCCAAAGAATTATTAGAGATAGAGCTCTGAGGGAAATTAAAGTATACCTATGGAATAAAATTCATGGAAAATTTATTGTCAATAGTGGCTAGGATGTATGAACAAATTATAATAAATTAAAGACTCACAGTTACTTGTAAATAACCCTAACATCACCTTTTGATGCTCATATCTCCAAGGAGCCTTTGCATGAGAATCCAACTTGTTCATGAGGGATGAGGTAGTCAATGCCGTAAACATCCATGTAATTTTTTTTGGGTTTGGACCTCCATATTATATGAACCATCATTCAAATGGTGGATGTATTAAATCCTACACAAAGCCTAGAAATGACCTAATGATGAAATGTCACCCCAAAAACCATAAAACTAAAGGGATTAAACCATGAAATGACCTTTAAGGTCCTATGAGAACCACCATGGCTCCTTAGTTCTCATGTGTAGGGTTAAAGCTATATGAAATGGACCTAAGGAAGTTAGTTATAGCATAATAACTAGGGTATTAGGAACATATATGTGAAAAATGAGTAGAAGGACAAAGAATGACTCCCAAAAATCATAATGAAAGCCTCCTTATGGTCTCTATGTTAACCTCCATAATTGGTTCATCAAATAGAAAACTGCAGGTCTATTCACCCTAAAGAAGAAAATTGTCATAATGAAGAAAATGGTGCTCCTTTACAATATACTAAATATGTTTTTCCAAATCATACATGAAGAAAAGGTGGTTTATATACCATTATACACATCAAATTTCATGGTTTAAGTGTGCATACAAAATAATCTTCAGCCTTTACCATTATTGTGCCATCAAATGGGTACAATAGAATATTGTTTGAAGAGTTAGAGTGTTTTTAATCCTCTTTTGGGAAATAAATTCATTTCTCTAAATCCTTATGGGGTATACCAAGGCTTAGAGAAGCCATCATAGTACATCTTTCTACTTGTAGACCTATAGAATTCATTCAAGGAGAAAAATGTTCACTAAAAAAGCACTTTATAGTGCTTACCACATATTGAGGATTACAAATGGAGGGTGTAGATGTTCATGGGAAGTGAGAGGGAATATTATCTTGGGATTGGTTTAGTTAGTTAAGAAATCCAAGCTTAGATCTCCATGAAGCAAGCCTAAAACTCCCAAACTCCCTAAAGCCTCCCTTAAACCATAATAATGAATAGTTTAGAAAGGATTAAGTTAATATACATTATTTTACTCATAATTTTGTTGTATATTACTTGGATCTTGTAATAAACTCAAGGTGGTTTTAAATCATGGATTTGGATGGTATGAAAATTATATAGACATCTCCTAAAATTAAAATTTTGTAGGGTTTCAGTGAAAATTTGTATTGTAGATCCTAAGGAAGAATTATAAACCATGGGAGGAGAAGGTTTAGGAATTTATATATCCATTAAACATAAATACATCTCATGTAAATGATTAGAAGTGTTATCATCTCTATCTAAACTTCCAGTTTGTGAGGCAATCCAATTGGCTAATGTGTATTATAGGTGAAAGACTCTTTAATAATATCAATGTCAATGCATTAGAGGTTATAAAATGAATATCTAAGTCCAATTAGATGAAATTGGAGCCTAGGTTAAACTATAGGATCATTCATATAGTGGATATAAATAGAAAGTTGGACATCATACCACACAAGCCTACTTATCATTCAAATGGAAGGGTCTAGTGAACAAAGGGTGGTATGAGTATATTATGGACCATATACATGTATCTTAATAGTCATATAGGTGAGACTACACCAAAATGGTAGCCATTATTATAGGTCATAGGTAGTTTGACAAACCATTTGGCATGCATATCGATGGAAAGGCTGTTAAATGCCTCATGTTGACCTATTTTCACCCATGTGCATTACATAACTACCAAAGGAAGGAATATGGATCTATTTTTAGAATGGTGAAATCATGAATGAGGTCAATTAAAGTATTTATATCCTCCATAATGCAAAAAATGGGCTCATCAATGGGGTTTTAATGCTCAAGGAGAAGGACCAGTCTATGTAACTACCTTATGCCACTCTAGGCTCATTGATGACCCCTCCTACACCTAGATTTTCCTATTTTGTCTTCCACTTTCTATACAAAATTAGACATTGAGATCTTTTTTTCCATCATTCAGCTGGTGTAGCAAAGCTCTACCAAAATTACTTTGTAAACTCTTTTAAAGCAATTGAAGATAGCATCATATTCCTGTTTAATGTTAGTATGCCTATTAAAATTTTGATTTATAGATATATGCATTGTATGGTCATCTACAGATCATTTCATATACCTAGATTCAATTGATTAGTTTCTTGTAGGTTGTATGATGTGTTAATAGATAAGAATGTTCCTTGAAGAGTCACAAGTTACTAGTATCTCATTACAAGTCTAGACTTAGTCCTTCAAGTGGGAATATCAATTAAAAATACATACAAAACACTCATGATTGGAACATTAATGAATATTTTGATCAATAATTATCTCTATTACGTTTATCAATAGATATCAAAGGAATTTATTGAGAGTGGACACTTCATCATTTGGTGCATCACCACCTAGAGTATATTTTTGATTTAGTTTCCATTTATTTCACTTTTCCTTATGATAGGTTTAGATCTTATAAATCTCTATATTTTCATATTAGGGGATCTATCCCAATGAAAACTAGAGGTGTGACCTGTAAATTAGATATCTAAAAGTCTAAATTCAGTCCCATGTTGTATTAGGTTTGAGGATAGGACTTGAACACTTCTCTCCTTAGATAGGGTGCAACCTAAAACTCCAATAGTTATAGTATGCCCAACAAGATAGAAATAAGGGCACGTGGACATTTATTTTGGAAAGATTGAAAATTTGGAAGGTCATTTAGATGTATTAATATAATCATGAGTAGATTGGAAGGCAAGTTCATGTACCAAATATCTACTAGATTGACTTCAAAAGTAAGCAAATCCAGTTTATTGAATTTATATTATATATTTAAAGGATAAAGAGGGTTCCTATTTCAAATACCAACCTCACACCCCCAAATTATCCTAAGTATTCAAACTCTTCAAATTATTCCAATACATAGTCTCCTAATATTCCACCAATCCCAATGGATAGACCTAGATTTTAATCCTTTGTACCCTTCAATGGTGGCATCCCTCTTAATCTCCAAAAATATGATGATATCCTAGGTAAGTCTTTGAAGTATTTGCCTTATCTTACAAGAGAAAACTCCACCACTATTATGGAGCACATAGTTTAAATTGAAAACCTATGCTAAATGAATAATATCACAAATTAGAATGTAGTCATGAGACTACGAACCACATCCTTAAGATGAAAATGCATACAATGGTATATAGGTCTAATTCTTATGCCAATAAATACTTGGGATGAGTTTTGTGAGTGTCTTTGCAAACAATTGAAAGATAAGAGTGAGCATGTGTCACTAGTTATGAAGCTCACCTCAATCAAGAGGGCACCCAAAGAATCTATGTATTGATTTCAACTATAGATTTCAAAAAAATTGGGATAGAATCCCTTTCATCAGATAGCCATACCCAATTATTCATTTCTTTACTACCTAGTATCCTTGAAATTAGATTTTACAGTCATGATAGAATCCATGGGTGGGATAACTTTACTTGAGGCTTATAAAATATCTATAGGGGCATAAAATTGCTTAATATAAGTAGGAAAATTGGCACAAAGGCCCCTCATGCCCCTCTTTTTTGAGATCCAACCAACTCTACCTACCATTTCTCTATTTCCTACTCCAACAAATATAGTAAAATATTATGATAGTTAAGTGGATAGGCTTGAAAAAATATAATGCTTGTTGAAGGCCCAAAATAACAAATTGGTGGACTTAAAAAGACAAAAATAAACCTCATATAGATCATATCAAAACATTTATCAAGATCAATATCCTTATTGTTCCTACAATAGGCCCCCTTTTCCATCAAATCAACAAGACTAAGATCAAATTACACAAGCCAAGCTATACACCAGTTACAATCCCATAGTTGCAATTAGCTCAAGAGCATTAGTACCCACCCAAAACAACCTTGAAAAAGAGGGACAATAGCAAAAATAAAGGTGGAAATATAATAAGATTGTAATGTATTCAAGTGGATAAACATATTAAAATCCTAGTTGGTATCAATATCCTCCATTTTAAGGATATGACACAATGCCTCTTCCACCACAAGGTCCTCCAATGAATCATTGTGACTTATTTACCTTGACACCATTAGATGTTCTAAGCCAACAATAAGGAAATGTTGGAAAAGCACCAAATAACACCACCTATGTGAAATTTCAAGAATGGAAGCATGTTTTTAAACATGTGGATGAAAACTATGGGTAGATTACACATAAGCCTAATAATATAGTTATAACCCATACAAGGGATAAAATGAGGATGATGGATGATTATTTATGGTAGCCTAAGGTTTTTTACACACCTCTTAAAGTCACCCAATAAAATTCCACTCAAAACATAGCCACTAAGGCTCTTCCAAATTAACAAACATCTCAAATACATACCTAGATGTATAAGGATCCATTTGTTCCTCAAATCACTAAAGTTTCAAGTGATACTTCCAATTCCAAGATGCAACCCAAGACTACTAGTTATTCATTCAAAATTTTGGAATACATGAAGAGGTCCAATGCCAACTTTTGTGTGTGGGATGCTCTATCTATTTCAATGTAGAAAGACACTCTCTAACATGATCTATCCAAGTGCTCTACCCAAGGCCATAACAGACAAACTAGAACTCAAGTATGTACCTAATGAGAAGGGTGTCTTATAGTTATATGTTTCTACCACCAAGATAGTAAGTGTCTTAAAGGACATAAATATTGTGTTAGAAACATACCTAAATTACATTATCACCCAATAAGTTATGGTTGTTAATTTACCCCCATACTTTTCCCTATGCCTATCTAAGGATTTTAATTCAAATATTAGGGGTTACCTCTCCTCTGATTGGTCATACATAATCTTTAGGACCATAGATGGCAATATTTTCACTATTTGGTTTGAGTGTCTTTCAAGGTTCCACTTAGAACCCTATATGCCCAATCTTTCAAATGTTAATTACACCATACTTGATGAAGATGAGAATGCTAGTGAGTAAGAGCCTAAGGATCATATTGAGGGAATATCATATCTCTACCTTGATGAAAGGGTATCTAAAGACCATGAATTTTACCCATATAACACCATTTATCTAGCATACTTGGGAGTGTAATGTATGCATGAGGAAGGTACTATGATTACTAACCTAACAAGAAAAATTCAAGAAGATGATGGTTTGTGGATCTTATTATTTGATGGATCAAGGTCAAATAATTGAAGTGGGGATAGAGTTATGTTGTTTTAATCTTTAAATCATAAGTATTACTCAACTACAAGGTTTTAATTTAGTGTCACTTCAAACATAGTTGAGTATGAAGCTCTTCTACATGGGTTGTTAAAATTAAGAAGAAGAGGTGTCAAACTCTTTCAAGTGAAGTGTGTTAGTAATATTTTTGTGAAAAAAATAAGGGGTATTATTTTAGTAAAGAACCATTAGTTGATGGTACCTATAAACACTGAGTATGATACCTCATAAAATATCTCTTGGCATTTGACATATAATCCTTACCAAGGGAGGGCAATCACCATGCAGATAGGCTTATAGTCATTGGAGATCAATATGAGATTGTAGATGGAGTAAAAGGCACTAAAATTTAGTCCAAAATTAAGTTAATATGTAGGCTAGTTTTACCTAATAATAAGGTGATTTGGTAGGTTTTTGTCAATGATGGACAAATAATGTGTTTTCTCATGCAAGAGGTAAAATTTCGCCATAAGAACTAAGGCAAGTTTAAACATCAATATGATTATCAGATAGTGTATCTAAGGTATAAAAAGCTTCCTAAGGGACTTGTGACATTAGATATCATATTCAATCAAGATTACTAGATGAGAAGAAATAAGGTGAGTATCTCTACTAAGGAAGAGCATTATGAGAGGGTATAAATCTTTAAGGATAAATTAATAAATCTAGGAAACGCTAACATATTATAAGAGAGATAAATTTATTTCTATATGTCAATATTATTTAGATGTATTTTCCTTGAAGTACCATGAATTAAAAGGATTTGAACCCAAACTAGCACAACCTATTATATAATTGGAAAGCAATGCAAAGCTAGTCAGACAAAAACAAAGTCCTATCAATCCAAAGGTGGAAGAGGTCGTGAGAAGGGAGTTGCTCAAATTGATTAAGTCAAAGATAAAATTCCCCATAAAATATTCCTCATGGGTGAAAAACCTTGTGCCTATGATGAAGAATAATGGGTAAATACACTTTTGTTGACTTTAAAGATCTCAACAAGTTATGTCTAAGAGACCACTACCCACTACCCTCAATGGATTGGATACTTTAGAAAGTTGAATCCTATTATAGGTTATATTTACTTGATGATACTCTAGTTTTAACCAAATATTGTTCAATGAAGAGGATAGGCATAAGACTACCTTAACTAACAAGTGGGGAACTTATGCATACAGGAAAATGCCCTTTAGACTATCCAATGTAGGGGAAACTTTCTAAAGAGAAATATATGTTGCCTTAGAGGGTTTGATCAATAAAATGGTACTATTTTAACTTGATGAGATCAATATATTCTCAAAGGATCCATTAGACCACATAACTCCCTTGAAAGTAGTCTTTGATAGATGTAAGAAATTTTGAGTGTCATTGAATCCTAAGAAATGCATCTTTGTTGTTCATGAGGTTAGATTGTTGGGTCATATAGTGTCAAAATATCATCTCTATATAGACTCTAAGAGATTTTAATCCATATTATCCATACCTATACCAAAGCACAAAAAATGTTTGAATATTTTCTTGGGGAAGATTAACTTCATAATAATATTTATGATAGGTTTTTATAGAGTTAGTCAAACCTCTTACTCACATGATAAAGAAACACAAGGAGCTTATATGGAATAAAGAGGTTAATAAGATATTGTATGCCATAAAGTAGGCCATATATCATTACCCTACACTTATTAATCTTGATTTTAGTAATTAATTCTACTTGTATGATTTCTCTACATAAGATGCAATTTATGCCTTGTTAATGAAGGGAAATGGTGAAGGCCTAGAATAACCTATTGCATTATTTAGCTAGGAATTAGAGGGATATGAATAAAGATATATATTTTTTGAAAAACATGTCCTTAATATGGTGAGATCATTTAATAAATTTAGGAACTTGGTGTTAAATAACAATATCATACTCATGGTAGTACACCTTGATGTTAGAGTCACAAATATTAGCATATGTAGAGGGTTATGTGATAACCTTTTAGTAGAGGTAAATTAAGGTAAGGATAAAGTGTTGGTAGTCTATAATAGTCAAAAGCAATTACAAGAAACACCTCTCTCAGCTGCACACATGATGTGATTATATTTATTCAATTATGCCAATGTGCTATGGGATTGGATAAAGACAAGAGGAGGCACTTTGGGTTACAAAATAAAACATATGTATTGATATATGGAGTGGTTTTTAAGGACATAGGAGTCATGCTTTTGATGTGTGTGGAATCATGCCAAGTGGACAAGTTACTTGAAGAATTACAATATGGTCTTGTTGGTGGATATTTTGATGTCAAGACCACAACCTCCAAGATAATTAGAGATAGGTAATTTTTTCCCACATTTTTTATATATACACACTATTGGGTGAGGTATTGTTCAAAGTGTGCCATGTTTACTATAAATTAGAAGTTAGTTTCCCTTATTTTGCAACCAATATAAGTAGAACAACCCTTCACACAATGGGGTTTGTATTTCATAGGGATGATCCATACCCTTTCAAGTTTTGTACAAAAGTGGTTCATCACATCTATATACTACTTCACAAGGTGGGTTGAAGCAATTTCTCTCAAATAATCTAATGAAAATTTTATCCTAGAGTTTAATGATAACCTTGTGACTAGGTTTGGTGTACCTTCAATAATAATTTATGATAATTTATTGGCCCTCAATAGTAAAAAGTTATTTGAGTGGGATCATTCACATAGAATCTACCTCAAAAAATCCTCTAATAATTACCCATAGGGAAATGGACTAGTAGAGTACACAAATAATAACTTGCTAAGGATCATCAGAAGGACTATGGAGGATAGTCAAAGGGAGTGACATACTAGATTAAGGATTGCCTTTTGGGAAGATAGAGTGACACTTAAGAAGGATAATTTACACTAACCATACCTCCTTGTCTATGGTATAGAGGCAAGATTTCCTATCTCCATTGAGATGACTACATTATAACTTGCCCACCAACTTGGGCTCTTAGAGGATGATGCTATGCTAGTGAGGATGAATGAACTAAGATAGTTGGAAGAGACAAGAGACAATGCCATACACAACATGTAGTCTAGTAAAAATAAAGTGAACAAGTCATTTTACAAGAGAGATTACTCTAGAGAATTTTAAAAGGAGACATAGTCCTCAAGTGGGATGAGGACCGTGTAAAGCTAGGAAAACACTCCAAGTTTAATAGCCTTTGGAGTAGACATTATGTTATCACCTATTTAAAGGAGAGTAATGAGTTTGAACTTGATAAATTTAATTGTGATATCCTCCCCATCCCTATCAATCAGAGGTACTTTAAATTCTACTACTAAGTCTCTTTTATGTTATTTTATACATAGATATGTAGGTTTGTCTTTCTCTCCAAGTGTTTTTACACATGTGTCATGTTTTTTTTTTGGTCTTGATGGTAAGGTAATTTTTTTTTTTTCAATTTTCTTTCATATTTTTTGTCTAATTATTTATTCATGCTCCATCTATTAGTCATCATGAATAAGATTGACTAATTATTTGGGTTCCATGGCCAACACACTGGTCAGGTCAGTTGAGTCACCAGAAATGTTGGTCACTTTATAGTCCAATACCTAGAAAGTGAAAAAAATTATAGCTTGGAGTCATGATCCATCATTGACACTATGATTTTTAGTCATGTCATGAGTTAAAATGGGTGTCTATTCAATCCACTATTTGGTCATGTTTTAAACTTGCCTACTCAATCTCTATAGGTCTTTGTACCTCTTTTCAAGCCTAAGTCATCTAGTGTCATGCTATCCAAAAGTTCCTAGTTGGTCCTTATCCACCTTGAAGGGTCATCAACATCATAAATATTTAGTAATGAAGGAAAATTTAGGAGATAACTTGGTAAAATCCTAGAGACACATTAGTCTTGCATAATAATCAGAGGTGTGCTCATTGTTAAGACTTCAATAAACATCATAGGGAATTTTATAAGATTTAATAAAAGTTTCATTGACCATTGAGGTGTTATATATGTATTAGATTGGTGATAAAATTGAAAAACCTCTTTTAAGGCCATATGCCTAAACATAGTTAATGGATTTTATCATAATTAGATACTATTTGGTTGTGATTGACCATTATATCATCACATATGACTTAAAAGGAGATAATTAGCATTATTAATCCATCATTAGATAGTTTCATACCTCATTTATTCTCACTAACACTTTAATAGATGCTAATTCATATAAAAGGGAGCCCACATGTGCTAATTTATAATCTTTTTTATTCCTTCAATTTATACCACTAAGTCAAAATGCTCTTTTACACCCTATTTTACCTCCACAACACATGCTATAAATAAGAGTATTTTTAGGAAAAATGGTAGTTTGTAGGTGTTTCTTTAATAGTACAGATCCATACCATATGAACCAACTCAATCGGAGGCATGTTTTTTTAAGAATGATGATGGAGGGATCAAATGATGAAAGGAGTAGTGTGTTTTATTGTCTTATTATCTCAAAACCACTACTTCTCTACTTCAATCTCATTGGTAGGTTCAGAGGACCCCTCAGGTTGGTAATTATTATATATATGAGAAAGTGAGTGGTATCACAGGTTCTTGCCCATAGAATGTACACTTTAGGAGATAAAAATCCATAGAATTTTTTTGGAGATTGACTACCTATACGTTATGAGCATTCCATAAGAAGTTAAGTAATCTTTATGTCCCTCTCATCTACATAGACACATTCAGAGTCAATGGTCTTCCAAGATTTTTTCCTCTTTTTCTAAAATTGATCATCCATACTATTCCCTCAAGTCTTAGAGAGTCTTCCCATAGTGGTTTCAATAATGGATTTACACTTGTGAGCTTGTGTAGCCTAAAAATATCCTTGATTATTTTTTGTGTATGGTTTGTAGAATAGTTTGTGTAAATAATAGAGTTTATTTTCTCCATAAAACACTACAAACAAGTTTGAGAAGTTGGTAAATATTTTTCAAGGCTCAAAATTCCTCCTTATTTAGATGGAAGATTCAATACTCCTCTTGTTTCCCCAAAACACCTCAAGAGAATGAGTTTTTTGTATATGTAAATGACATTGTATGGTGAATTGTGTGTGTAGTTCAAACCATGGATCTAATGTGCCCCATAGGATATGAAAAGATGGTATAGAGGAAGTGGGCTACCTTCATCCCATTTTGAACATCTTTCCCAACCCCCAATAATGTATTCATAGACATAACATACATCCTTCTCTACCTTCAAACCACATAGTCACATTTTTTGTAGAGTTTAAGGTTTTTCAAGGATATTAAGGTATTTCTGAGAATCCTAGGTTTCATTTTGAGACCACATATCCTCATTCCTAACCCAAAACTTACATGTTTACTTATATATACATTAGGTTATCATCAAGTTCCACTTGGATATGTCTTGGGAGAATTCTCGTGTTCATTTCATTTTATTTTCATGTTCATATGGTATTTCTACAATTTCACTACCATTGTGTTGTGTTAACACCCTATTGTCATGTTCATCTCATTCCATGTGTCTCCACTATCACTTATTCTTTTCACCCGCCCTTACCCCAAGGATTTATCATCCTAATTTGACCCTCATATTGTAATAAAAGAATCAATAACATTGATATCATTAGTAACTAGACCTATATGGTCATATGGAAACTTGGGAATGCAAAATGTGCACCTATAGCTAACCTTGAGGTTACTATAGTAGAGATTCAACAATGATGAGGTAGAATGTCCAACAGTTTAAAATTTAAAATGAGAATCATGGGATATGCATCCTAATAAGCTTAGATGATGATGTGAGCCACCCATGCCACAAATTTCATGCATTAGATAGGTCATCTCCTTCCTAACACAATCTTGGTAACAAATCTTGCAGATGGTCAAAGGTAAAAGAAGACAACAATTGGCATTACTTACATATATTAGTGTTTCCACCTCATATGAGCTTAGAGTAGTAGAATCCATATAAATTAGAGTAAGGTTTCCATTATTGAGTGTGTAAAATTGATAACCATTAGCTCTGAAGAGGTAGAATTATGTCACCATAGCCATCAGACCACACATGACTATGCAAATATGAGGCCTAAGTTAAATAAAAAGTGGGTTATGTAAGAAAGTATTGTTAGAGGAATATCACCTAGACTTGATGGTCATTATAATAATTTTTTGAGAAACTCAAACTCAAAAAAAACATTTGGAGGAAATGTTAAATGCCACAATCAAAGCTTTTAGACCTGATCACACTACCAGTAGGTAATTTGGAGCTAGTTTTGGCTAAGATATTGATATGGTACCCTTCCAAGCACAAAAGCCTTAAAAATTAGAATAAATTGTGGTCATGAACTATGAAATATTACCATATGCTCACTTTTATATGAAAAATAGTGTGTATACCCATTGTTTTGTCTCATACCAAGGCTTGCTCATTGTAGGAAAATAGTTAGTTAAGGGCCCATCCATTTTATATGAGATATGAAAGTAATATGAGACCCATAGAGGTTATAGTTTAAATGAGGAATGATTAATATATACCTATAAATCCCATCATAATTTCTAAAACTTATATTTATATTCAAAAACCCTAGATATGTGGTGATATGGTCAGGCATATAATCTTACACACATACCTCATTGATATCTTGAGACCTATGCAAGTTGTTGTGAAGAATTAAATGGCCAAGGTGAGGCATGTGAGCATGTTTTAGACCCAAAAAATGGTTTTACATGTCATTATGTTTCAAAATTAATCCAAATTACATAAAACCTAATTCTATCCAGTCCAATTACATACAAACAATTTTAGGGGCATGTCCAAATGCTCACCCATGCTACTAAAAGAATTATTAGAGGTAGAGATCATAGGGAGATATAAGTATAAATATGGACTAAACATGAATGAAAAATTAATTGTAAATAATGTATAGGATTTATAAAAAAATGATTAGAAATTAAAGACTCAAAACTACCTATAAATAACCCAAACCTCACCTTTTGATGTTCATATCTCCAAGGAGCCTTTGCATGGGAATCTAACTTGTTCATGAGGGATGATGGGGTAAATTTGATAAAAATCTATGGCATTTGTTTTAGGTTTGTATGTTCAAACTCTATGAACCATCATTAAGATGTGTATGTCTCAAACCATGCACAAAGCCTAAAAATGACCTGATGATGAGATATCACCTTGGAACCCATCAAAATGAAGGGATTCAGCCATGAAATGACCTTTAAGGTATTTTGAGGTCCTATGATCACTACCATGGCTCCTTCATTGTCATGTGTAGGGTAAATTTTATATTTAAGGGACCTAAGGAAGTAATACTAAGCATAATAACTAGGGTATCAAGAATATATATGTGAAAAATGAGTAGGAGGAAGAATGAGTCCCAAAGCACCTAAAGAAGCCTCCTAGTGGTTTCCATGTTAACCTCCATGACTGTTTCATCAAATAGAAAAGTGAAAGTATTGGTACACATGGATGTATGCACCCTAAATAATAAAATTAACATAATGAAGATAATGGTTCTCATTTATAAGTTATCTAAGATGTTTTTCCAAGTCTTACATGAAATAAAGGTGGCTCATATATAATTATACTTATCAAATTTCATGGTTTAAGTGTGTATATAGAAAAATATTTAGACTTCACCATGACTATGGAATCAAAGGGGTAAATAGAATATAGTGTGAAGAGTTATAGTGTTTTGAATCCTCTTGTGAGACATCATTGAATTTATATAAAGCCCTATGTGGTAGCCTAGTTCTTGGAGAAGCCATCAAAGTACATATTTTTACTTTCAAGCATATAGAATTTATTTAAGGACCAAACACTTCACTAAATAAGCACCTTAAATTGGTTACCACGTCTTGAGGGTTAAATATGGAGGGTCTAGATTTTCATGGGAAGTGAGAGGGACTAATAGTTTGGGATTGGTGTAGTTAGTTAAGAAACCTAAGCTTATATCTCCATGAACCAAGCCTAAGAATCCCAAACACCTTAAAAGCTCACTTAGAAAATAATAATGACTAGTCTAGAAAGGTTTATGGAAAGATATATTCTTTTGCTCAAAATTTTATTGTAGATCACATGGATCTTATAGGAAACTCAAGAGGGATCCAAATCATGGATTTGGATGGTATGAAAACTATACAAACATCTCCTAAAATAGGGTTTAAATTAGAATTTGTGTTGAAGGGCATAAGAAATAATTTTTGACCATCAGAGGAGTAGGTTTAGGATTTGTTCTATCCATCTAACATCAATACAACTCATAGAAATAACTAGAAGTGTTCTCATCATCTCCAACTGAACTACTAGTTTATAAGTTAAATGATCTTAAATAATCTCAATTTTAGTGAACTAGAGGTTATCCAAGGACTATCTAAGTCTCATCAGATGAAATTAGAGACTAGGTTCAATTGTTAGATCACTCACATAGTAGATATGAATAAAAAGTTGGAGATCAAACCACACAGCCATACTTATCATGCAAATGGAAGCATCTAGTGAGAAAAGGGTGGCATGAGGCCATTTATGGACCATATCCATGCATTTTAATAGTCACAAAGGAGAGCCTACACCAAAATGGGAGACATTATTGTAGGTCATAGGTAGTTTGATACCATTTGGCATGCATATTGATGAAAAAGTCACTCAATGCCTTAAGTGGGACTATTTACACTGATGTATATTTCATTACTAAAGGAAGGAATATGGAGATATTTTTATAATGGTCAAATCATGAATGAGGTAAATTGAAGGAGTTATAGCCTCCATAATTCTAAAAAATGGGCTCATCAATAGGGTGTCAAAGCTCAAAGAGAAGGACCAACGTATGTAACTACCCTATTCCACATCAATCTCATTGATATCCCCATCCATGTCTAAATTGCCATCTTTTATCTTCCATTTTCTCTATAAAAGTAGGCATTTATAATTTATTTTCCATTACTCAACTGGGTTTAGTAAATATTTACCAAAATTATTTTGTAAACTCTTTTAAAGCAATTGAAGACATTTTCATATTCTTGTTAAATGTTAGTGTGCCTATTAAGAGTTTGATATGCATATGTATGAAGTGTATGGTCATCTACAGGTCATTTCATGTACATAACATCAAGTTTTTAGTTTCTTGTAGGTTGTATGATGTGTTAGTAGATAGGAATGTTCCTTAAAGTGTCATAAGTTACTAGTATCTCATTACAAGACTAGATTTAGTTTTTCATATGGAAAAATCAATTCAACCTCCATACCAAAAAATCATTCTTGGAACATCAGTGAATAATCTGATCAATCTTTATATCAATATGTTCATCATTAGTAGTTATAGGAACTTATTGAGAGTGGATCCTTCATCATTTGGTGCATCACCACCTAGAGTATATTTTTGCATTAGTTTCCATTTCTTTACCTTTTCCTTATGATAGGTTTAGATCGTAGAAGGATTTGAATTATCATATTAGGGTGGCTAGCCCCATGAAAACTAGAGATGTGACTTGAAAACTAGACAACCCATAATCTAAGCTAACTCCCATGGTAGACTAGGTTTGAGGATAGGAATTGAACATTTATCTACTTAGATAGGGTGTAACCTAGAAATATAATTTGTATCAAGGCTTGAGATTGAATTCTATTAACAACTAGGATGAAGTTAGGGAGTAATTATGTAAGCAATTCAAGGATCATAGTGATAACTTGTCCTTCATAGATCAGCTCACAACTATAAGGGAAGCCCCACATAAGATGATGGTTGATTTCAAATTTATGTTCCAAAGAGTCTACGATAGGATCCCACATTTGTGTATTCCATCACCCAACACTGCATTTTTATATTTTTTAAAAACTCTTAATATTGATATAGTTGTGATGATTTAATCTATGGGATATATATTACTACTTGATGCCTATGAAGTTGTATGTGCAAAAAATTATTTGATCCAAGTAGGGAAAATTACATCTAGACCCCCCCCATGCCTCTTTTTATAGAGCCTCTTCCTATACGACCAACCATACAACCTATGTTAGCACCTATCCCCACCATAGTGATCCCACCAACTTCATCTATGTTTTCCCTTAATGAGTTGCATGAGGTAAAAATGCTACTATATAGCTTTGGTAATAAGCTTGTCACCCTTAAAAATTAGCAAGCATAGTACCCTAGACCTCATCAACCCTTCATTTAATGATATTAGTCAAGTATAACTCCTTACCAAGGTGGTGTACAAACACAAAATCATCTCACATATAATATAATAGCTTATACATAGAAGGTTGTTGCCACTAACACCTCTAGAGCCGTTGTACTAGTATAAAATAATCTTGTGTAGGATCCTAAATGGTGTTTTCCATGTAGCCAATTCCATAATCAATATACATGTGAAAATGGAGTCATAAACCAAGTTCTCATGGTGAAATGTTTGTCATAACACCAAGAAAAAAAGAATACCTCATTTCCACATAAGGAAAAATTCAAGTACCACCACAACAATAATATGGATCTACTCTCATAAATTGGTAAGAGGAAGAATTCAACTATGTTAATCAGAATGGTGCATCAAGTGGAGAAAGAACCCCAGTTGATTTCAATACAAGATACAAAAGGAGGTCAATATAAGGTAAAAAAATAGATTTGGTACCCTCACCTTTAATAACATAGATCACTCATTACACAAAATAAGGTGCCTATGCAACCTTAAGTTCACACAAAATAGGCTACACAAAGAGAAGAGACACTTTAGACTAGTGTGAAAATAAGGTAAGATACTACTATTCATAAACCATAGTGAAAAGAACCTTAGATTCCATTCAACATAGTCAAATAGATGAAGAAGACAAGCCTCAATATGACCATGTGGGATTCTCTTTCTATTCTACCTTAAAGGAATTTACTACACGATGTTCTAAAAGGATTTTAGGAATGTAAGACATTCCAACTCATGCCTTCCATCTCTATGTGTCTATGCTAGCACAAAATGGAAGAAACATAGGTGTGTAATAGTACCAAGCTATCCCCATTATACCTCTCCTTAATCATCAACCAACATATATTACATAATTTCATGATCAAGTCAAGTGAAATCAGCTCAGTGATGCTAAAGAAGATCAAAAATATGCTCAAAATTATGTATTCCCATATTTCAAAAGGTGTAACTCATTATGATGGAATGATAGTTAACACTATGGTAATCATCATAGATTTCAATATTACATTACATGCATACCCAAGCCTCTCAATTTCATAGGATATCACAGTCATCAACTTACCTTCTTACTTCACCATTTGCCTCTCCCAAGATTTCACAACAAATATGGGTGGGTATTTATCTATATATTGGTCACATATGTTGTTAAGAACTAGGAATGGGATTATAGTGACCATCAGGGCTGAACCTATCTTCAAGATCCATGTTGAACCATATTATTATAACCTAGTTGAATTAAATTATACAGTGTGTTATCAAGAGGAGAGTTTAGTTCTTAATGAAGCCACAACACCACTTTAATAGATCCTAGATTATTTTCTAGATGAATGGGAACATGAGATTTTTGAGTGTAATCCATATGAAAATGTAGAGGAGATAGGGATAGGTATATATTGTATCTTGAAATAGGATTCTATGTTGCTTGAGCTTGTAAAGGTGTAAGATAACCTTGAGGGTACATCAAAATTTTATTTTGATGGTTCTCAAAGTAAAAATGGCACTAGAGCTGGTGTCTTGTTAGTCTCTCCTCAAAAGGAAAAATATTTCCATGCCTTCAAGTTGGAGTTCATTTTCATGAATAATGTTTCATAATATGAAGCACTAATCTAAGGTCCCATGCTAGCATAGAATAAAGAATCAAGATGCTACAAGCATTGGGTGATAGTGAAATAGTTGTTAACTAGGTTAGGTTTAAAAACATGACCAAAAATGTCTTGATGAAATATTACAAGCATAAAGTATGGGATATTATTGATAGCTTTGATGCATTCAATATTATTTCCATACCAAGATCATAGAATACTAACAGAGATAAACTCATAACTATAGGTGTATAGTATGACATCCTGTATGATATAATGAAGGAGTTTGAGGAAATTATCAAACTTGTGATCAAACTGATAGTCTCAAAAAATGTAGAGAATTGGCAAGTTTTTTAGAGTAATACATATATTATGAACTTTCTACAGGATGAGGTAGTCCTATACTAAGAACCAAGCATAGCTAAAATCCCAATACAAGATCAAGTTGCCCATTTAAATGGAAATAAGCTTCCAAAATGGTTAGTCACCTTAAAAATCATCTTTAATTCTAATGACCAATTCAAAGGATAAAAGTGAAGCATGAGAACAAAAGATGATGTCTCTACACAAGTAACTATTTCAAAAGGAAAGATACTAAAATACAATAAGGTATGCTCCCCACTAGAAATAAAAAACTTCATTAAACTCAATAAGAGATACAATGATATCTTCACATAGAGATATAAAGACCCTAAAGGCTTCTATATAGGCTTAACATAAAACATAATTGATCATGACCTTGATGTGTAGCTGGTTTATCAAAAGTAGAGGATGTTCAATTCAAAACTTAAACCATTGATGATAAAGGAGCTATCAAAGCTCATTGAAGCTAGTGTAATACTTCCAATCAAACACTCTTCATAGGTCACCAATTTAGTCCTAGTGTAGAAGAATAATGGGGAAATCTATCTATGTGTGGACTTCAAAGACTTAAACAAAACTTCCCTCAATGATCACTATCCCTTCCCACCAATGGAGTAGATCCTATAAACGGTCCTAGGTGAAAAAATATTCTTGTTTCTAGATGGTTACTCATGCTATAACCATATTTTTAGAGGTAAAAACCATTGATAATGGGGGGTGAATCAATGGTATAAAATAATCTAATTCAATTTCCAAACACTTAAGCATTCAATACAACCATTCATGAATCATTCAAGATGTTTATATCAATGAACAAATAGATAATGTAAGATTACACACACAACATAAGATCTATGTGGGAAATCCTCTTGGAAAATAAAACCCACTTTCACACTACTTGGAATACTTGTCTTATAAGTAATGAAACAAAATTTACACCAAAACCAACTGATCAAGGAGCTCCCACCCCTTAATTTAGTCAAGCACCTACTTGACCCTTAACTAACTTCATCTAAAAAAGAGGTTACAACCCCCTAAAAAACCAAGAATAAACTCAAATACCTTTGATCTAATATCCACCTTTGACATGATTCCTTCTACACCTAAGGATGGACTTCTCTTTCTTGCATTTTTCTTCACCCTTCAATCTCTCTCAAATAGCCACAAACATCAAAAACCACCTATTGGGTCACTCTACACTTCTTAGCAACGACTCTCTCATAACCTCAACAACATGACCAAATGGTCATACATAGTCTACACTCTAATTTGCCTCTCAAATAAATAACCAATCTTACACATATATCATCTATCCTTCGCTCACACTCAAGGCATCCAAAACATCATTTTGGATCAATATAGACCTCTTTGCTCATCCTCAATCTTCAAACTTGCAAAATCATTATTAAGATATTAGAAATATGACCTAAAGGTCATACATATAGTCATTAACCTACTATTCTCTACAACCCATCAACTGAGCACACATCCTTCCTTCTTTCCTTTGCTCTTCATCTCACATACACCTCTTCATATGGGTCTCTCACATCTAAAATCATCATCTTTGATTTCACCATTTATAGAGCCTTCATGATTATTATCTTCTAGGTCAAAGTTTTAACTTGAATTAAACCTTAAGAATATTACATATCTCAATACTATCATAGGGTCACACTTAAGGAGATACAACTTTGAATTATACCTTAGTAGCCCTTATAGGTCTCATGGAGACCTATTCACCCATTTAGCACTCCATTGAGTAACTTATAAATAAGGGACCACTTAAAAAAGCATATATCCACTCCACATGACCCATTTTACATAATCAAATGATCAAAAACATCACAACACTCCTTTGTATATGCTCATTCTACCCACACATTATCCTTATACATAATAAAACCATGAACAAACAAACAATAAACTTCTAAGCATTTGTGCATATATAATATGGATTGGTCAAACATCTAAAGTCCACATATATCATCCTTAGAGAGTATAAAACACCCTTAAATATCTAATTCCATTTAAAACATCCAAATACCAATATAAAAACTTAAAATATCCATCTTAGGTCACTTACAGACCATATTCAAACACACAGTCAACTTTGTAGCTTAATAACTTTGATTTTACAAACACTCATATATTTTAACTAGGTTCTATATATGAACCTTGAAGTCCTCTAATTTTTTTCTTGTTACTGCATCTTCAAATTCATCTCAGATCAAAATTTATGGCTCAAACACTATGCAATATTTCTTCCTTCATTAATTTGAATATTTAAATCCAAATGGTCGTAGTTAAACCTTGATCACTTAGAACACATATCATTCTCTTCATTCAACATGCTGAAATCACACCATATATTTTATTTAGAAGTATATTTAAATTTAACTCATAGTATTCAATAGTCCAAATGTTAAACCTCAAACATGTTGACCTCATATCATGCATCCTTGCAATATTGACCAAATGTGCACTATCGATCTCTATGGATTAAGCAGGTCTTTATCTTGCAACATTCACCATTAGATCTTGCTTAAAAATATTGATATTATCACACTTAGAAAACTAGCATGCCTTCTAATCACTTTAATGATATTACCTTGTACTTGTGGCACTTGGTAGTCTAGCATGCATTGTTGACTCTTTTACTTGTCTCACACTATTGATCTTTGTTAATGTGAAACACTGCTCACCATTGATCTTTTACCAAACTATCAAGCTTTTAAAAATTATCACCTACACGTAAAACCATTGACATGTTTACTCTTATGAATAGAACACAATTGGATCAATATAATGAATTAATTCACACCATTAGATATTATGACTAGTAACCTTAGTATTTGATGTGGTTAAACTTGATGATCTCTAACCCATCACAGTCTGCTAGAGCAACTTTGAAGCTTTATAACTTGAGATAGAGAACACTTCAAGACACCAAATTTTTAGGGTATATTATTGAAACTATATAAAAAATATCCATGTATACCTTTGATAAAAAATTATTTTTTCCATACTTTAAATAAATTCACAAAACTTTTAGTGCATCCATATCTGCATGATGTGTAGTGACAATCTAGCTAAGAATTGAAATTACTACAATCTGCTTGGAAGGCCAACTTTAAACCTTAATAAATTTTGTTTCACTTAATTTCATGACCTAAAATTTGGACCATATCAACTTGGGACTAATTTTATCACATCCATATGATAAGCTCCCCTTGACACATCCATATTTATCAATGGTGATGTCAGCAAATTACCTACTTAGATTTTTCAATAACTAAGCCAACTATGCCAATATGAACATATTGATGAACCAAATGAATACCATGGAATTATAAATTTAATCCAAATTTCCTTAAACTATGATATGACCACTCACACATTCTCAATACTTTAAACCCATCCCTAATCATGCCAAAACTGATGATTAACCAAGACTACTTCAAGCATACTAAGACAAGCACACTTCTCACTTTGTCATTAATACTTAAACTATAAATACACTTCATCCACTCACCTAGAAACATCCATGACATCACTTAAAAATCTCCAACAATTTCCTCTTTTATTATTGATGTCAATACCCATCATATAACTCACCTTTCTTCTCTCTATTTAAGCACTCTCACAATAGGAACCTTCTCCCCATTTGACACAATGAAAACATGGGAAAATAGATCTCAAGGACCTAAAAATACCATAAACAAGATAATACCACTTTATAAATATGATAAAAACTCCACCTTACCTTGAGCCTAGCTCTTCTTTGCCTTGACAACTTCCTCTTACTACATGCCAACACTCTCTTCAATTAAGCATTGTAACCAATGAATAAAGAACACAAAAAAAGATTGAAATCTAATGTATCTCACCAAGAAACATCTAATAGGTACTATCTCTAATATATCTAATCTATTTCAACTCTTGATCATCTTCAAATCTCCACACACCATGAGGACCCACCACACAGGCTTACTAGATTTCTCTCAAGTCACCTCAAGGACCACCAATAGAAACCTTATTAAAATTATAAAGTAGGAAACATGTTCTAAACCAATGTAATAACTCACCTTGAAACATTCATTCCTTTATATTTTGTATAAAATAAGCAAAAACATCAATTCTTACACCAGGCCTGTTTAGACTCCTTGTAACCCTACCTAAAACATGCAGAGCCAAATTTTTTTAGTATACATACTTTAAAGATCTAAAACATCATATCTAGAGATATATAATATTACCCCTTAATTACATTGATTTTTATCACCTACATCCTCCTATTCAACATACTTCCTTCACAAACTTACTAGCCAATTAAACCTCCAACTAAACAAAATGATGAATAATTTAAAAACCACAAACCTTTAGATCTATATAAAGCTTGATTTTAAAATCCATTTGGACCATTAAAAATATTAATAATCCTTATACCTCAACTCATAAGTCAAACCACTTTTTAAGCATAACCCAAAACTATAGAATCTAAAAAATAAATAAGGTTAACAAACCTCCTTTTGGTCAACACCCACCTATGAAACTTCTTGCACACCTAGATAAAACCATTACACACTTTTGGATAAATATTTAAGCCTTAAAAACTTTTCGAACCTTTAATTACTATACTATGGATTTGATTTGCAATAAGAAAGGTAAACCTGAGAGCACATAGAAACCTCCAAAAGGAACAAATAAGATCATCAAGACACAAAATCACCTAAAACACATCAAAAATAAGTACACATACCTCTATAATCACCAATATATTCTTAAAATTCCATGAATCTCATTATGCCACCTAAAAACACCCATTCTAATCCTGTAAATACTACATATACATCAAAAGCACCTTATGACATCATTCTAACTTCATCAAAGCACTTTTTCCATCTTAACACACTAACTCCAACTAGAAACACTCATATATTTCCTTATAGGACCTTATAAATAATACCACAATAATATTTTCTTCTCCACTAGAAACATTTCTCCTAAAAAGCATAGGTAAAGACACCTTACTTTACACGGTTCCTTAGAACAATGTGAAACCAAGAGTGAGACACATCTCCTCAGTAACCATTGGAATCCTTTTATAGCTATAAGAATTATTGATATTTTTCTACTTAGTATAAATTTTGACATGTTCTTTTTATACATCACTCACTTTCTATTCTATGATAGGATATACAACATTTAGAGCAACTATGAAATCTTGACATACCTTGATCATTGAAGTAGCTTCTTTGCATTGCATAATATTACCTTTAGACAGAAAAACATAGGAAACAATCATGAAACTTGGTCACACATAGAGGTTACTCATTAACATATAAACACACCTCATAACTAGCCTCAACCAAAACCTTGAGCTTGGTCTCTTAAATAACAACATGAGCAAACAATGAGAGCTCTTGGCACTCTCCAACTTCTATAACATTGTCTACTATAAAAAATAGATTACTTGGACATGAAGACTCATCATGAATCAAGTTTACCACATTTGGTTTTCATGAGTTAACTTACCTTCTTTATTACACTCTAGGATCATGATTAAACATATTCTATATTGTAGACCTTTGTTTGTAGAATCTAGTAATGTGACCTCTCTATTGATAGTTGAAGCATACTATACCTCTTGTAAGAATATTATCCTCCCTTTCTTGATTAGAAAAATAAATTGCAATATGTCCATTATTGTAACAATTGAAACAAACTACTTATTTTGAATAATACTCACCTTTTGGCTGATGACCTACACCATAGTTCCATGTAAACTCATTTCTAACAGGTCTCTTACATTCTCTAGCTCTATGTCTAAACTGATTACATGTGTAAAGATAACCATTGAAACTTGTATACTTTATGGCATTTGGTTGTCTGATCTGATTTATCTTCACTCTACTAGCATTTTCATTCCTTGAATTATTATTAAACTTTAAGGTCTAATTTACATTAGTCTTCATCTTGTCTTGAGTTGCATTTTCTAGTTTTTCTTTGTATCCAAGACTAGTTCTATCACTTACATGCTTTTGACCACTTAGAATATTATCTAGATCACTTGATTTATTTTCAAATATCATAAAAGACTACATCTTATTAGATGTATTTTCTAAATCATCTTTTATTGACTCATTTTGAATTTCATACCTTAAACATTCATCTTCTTTAGCTTTCAGGCTTGTAGATAGGATTTCTAATTGACAACTGAGATGCTTGAATATATATTCATGATCCTTGGTGTCTTTATTCATTCAAGCTTCAAATGCATTTAATTTATCTTCATATTCCTTGATTTTATATTTCATCTTCTTGTTAATCTTCAATTCTTAAAGAGCATTCATCAATTTAGTCCCATAGTTCACCTCATGTTTATCATTATTTGAATCATTCTAAGTAGACTTATTTTGAAATGAGTAACTTACTTCCTCAACCATGAAGAGGGATCTATCTTCAATAGGACCATCATCTTCATGATCATACTCATAGTCACTATCTTCACTCTCATCTGATGAGCTATAATCTTATTTGGTGTAGAGACTCTTCCTATCCTTGAAGTACTTATTCTTGTTATCAAAACTTCTGAATCCTTTCTTCCTCTTATAATACTTGTATGTCTTGTTATATTCATCTTGGCCATCACCATGATCTTTATCATCATTATTATAATGATTATGAGGGAACTTATTATAAAAATCTCCTACATCTTCACAATTCAAGTATTTGAAGGTTAGCGTACCCTTATACTTACTTGATATTATTTTAAATTTCTTTGTAAACAAATCGGTTAGTTCATCTTCATCAATATTAGATATGTTATCCTCCTTGAGTTTTTTACCTTGGAACTTCTTTAGATTCATTTATATCTTGAATGTTTCTTCTTTATATGGTGGTTTATCATCATCTACTCTCATCTCATAGGAAATAAGAATGCCATGTAATTCATCCATCTTCAACCAAGTAAGATCATGACTTTGTTCTATAGTAGACACTTTAGAATCAAACATGAGAGAGAGAGAGAGAGAGGAGAGAGAGAGAGAGGAGAGAGAGGAGAGAGAGAGAGAGGAGAGAGAGAGGAGAGAGAGAGAGAGGAGAGAGAGAGAGAGAGAGAGAGAGAGAGAGAGAGAGAGAGAGAGAGAGAGAGAGAGAGAGAGAGAAGATTCTCTCCAAGACTTTTGATGATGTTAATAATCTCATCAACTCTCTATAGAAAGGATGATACAAAATCTTCTTGCTTCATCTTAAGAATCTCAAATTATTTTTAGTAAGTCTACAAATTTTCTAAGTTAACCTTTGAATCTCCTTCATAAATAGTCTTCAATTTATCTCACATTTCAATGGAAAAAATGTAATGGATTACTTTGGTGTTTTAAATATTTAAAAGAACACAAGTGATAGCATTCATTGATTTAGAATTATTCTAAAATAAATTCTTATGTGCAACACTCTATGGATGAATAATAGGTTAAGAATAGCCATCCAAAATAGATTTCCAAGTGTCAAACCCTAGGGACATGATGTAGGTACTCATACTTTCACTCCAAAAATCATATTTAGATCCTTTGAACATTGATGCTTTCTTGGTGGAAAAATCTCGTGTTTGATGGCTACCCATATTGTACCTTGGATCTCCTTCAAGATGTCATTACTTTACCAAATAACTTACTTTGATACCAATTATTATAGGTATAAATCACTAAGATGGGGGGAAGGGGGTGAATCAATGGTGGATAATAATCCAATTTAATTTCCAAACCATTCAAACACTTAATAATTCAATCCAACCATTCATGAAGCATTTAAGATGTTTATAGAAATGAAAAAATAGATAATTCAAGATTACACACACAACATAAGATCTATGTTGGAAACCCTCTTGGGGAATAAAACCTACTATCACACTAATTGGACTACTTCTCCTATAATCAATGAAATAATAGTTAGACTAGCATAAATTGATAAAGGATCACCCACCACTCAATTTAATTAAGGACCCACTTGACCTTTAGCTAGCTTCATCAAGCAAGGAGGCTACAATCCCCTAGGCAACCAAGAAATAACTCATCTACCTCTGATATGATCTCTACCTTTGATATGATGTCTTCCACACCTAAGGATGGACTTTTATTTATTTCACTCTTATTCACCCTTTAATCTCTCTCAAACATCCACAAACATCCAAAACTACCTTTTGGATCACTCTCCACTTCTTAGCAATAACTCTATCACAACATTAACAACATGACCAAATGGTCATACACATAGTCCACACTTTGATCTTCCTCTGAAAACAAACACCAAGTTTATATAAATATCATCTATTCTTCACTCATACTCAAGGCATCCAAAACATCATTTTATATCACTTTAGAACTCTTCACTCATCCTCAATCTCAAAACCTATAAAACCATTGTTCTGACATTAGAAATATGACGTACATGTCATACACATAGTCAACCTACTCGACTATACGAACCATCAATTGGAAACACATGATTCCTTATATACATCCCTCTTATACTCACACACACCCCTTCACATGGGTCTCTCACATATAGAATCATCATCTTTGATTTCACCATTTATTGATCCTTCATGATTATTATCTTCTTGGTTAGCCTTTAGACTTGACTTAAACCTTAAGACATCTTACATATCTCAATATTATCCTCATAGGTCATCCATGGAAACTATGGGTCACACTTAAGCAACTACACATTTAAATTAGGCCTTAGTAGCCCTTATAGGTCTCATGGAGACTTATTCACCCATTTAACACTCCATCAATCAACTTAGAAACAAGAGACCATTTACAAAAGCATAAATCCAATCCACATGAACCCTTCAACATCATCAAATGATAAAATACATCATAATACTCCTCTATACATTCTCAATCTAATTAAATATTATCCTTCTATATAATAACACCATTAATGAATAGATAATAAAATTCTAATCATTTGTTCATATACAATATGGATTGGTCAAACCTTAAAAGTCCATATAGATCATCCTCAGAGAGTCTAAAACACTCTCCAATAGGTAAGTCCCATTGAAATATCTAAATACCAACAAAATAACTCAAAAAATCCTTTTTAAGTCATCTATAGACCATGGTAAAATTCATAGTCAAATTTAAAACTCAACAACTTTGACTATACAAAAATTCATACTGTTTAGCTAGGTTTTATGGATGTCCCTTAAATTCCTCTACAACTCTAATTTTTACTACATTTTCCAATTCATACTAGATCAAAATTTATGCCTCAATCACTAAAAATTGGTTATTCCTTCATCAATTTGAATATTTAAATCCAAATGGTCGCATTTAAACTTTGATCACTTAGAACACATCTCGTGTTCTTCACTCAACTCGCCAAACTCACACTATTGATCCTATTTGGAAGTAGCTCAAAATTTAACTTCAAATACTCCACTATATAAATATTAAACATTGAAAATGTTGACCTCATCTTGTACATCCTTTTAATATTGACTAAATGTTCACCATCAATCTTTGTTAATTAAGCAAGTCTTTATCTTGTAGCTCTGACCAGTAGATCTTACTCAAAACTCCTAAGATTGTGACACTTGGCACCATCGCATTACTTTTTATCACACTAATATCATTCCCTTGTGCTTGTGCCACTTCATATTATTGTGTAAATTTTTTACTCTTTAACTTATCTTGCACTATTGATCTTTGCCATTATGAACCACTACTCATCATTGATCTTCTACCTGGCTAGCGAGCTTATGACACTTTTCACCTCTACATGCAACCTTTGACATGTTAAATCTTACATGAACCATTATAATAGGATAAAAGATTAATTTACACCATTATATTTTATAACTAATTACCTTAGTATTTGATGTGGTTAAACTTGATGGTCTCTGACCCATCACAGTCTGCTAAAGCAACATTAAAGCTTTATAACTTAAGCTAGACAACACTTCAAGACTCAAAATTTTTAGGGTATATTATTGACACTATATAAAACATATAAATTTAAAAATTTGATAAAAAATTACTTTATTCATACCTTAAATAGATTCACAAACTTGTTGGTTCATCATTATTTGCCTGATATGCATTGATATCTGGAAAAGACTAAAAACTACTACAATCTACCTAGAAGGCCAAATTTAAACATTAATAAATTTTTCTATGATTGATTACATGACATAAAATTTTAACCATAAAAACTTGGGAATAATGTGATTATACCCATATGACCAATTCCCCCTGAATTATCCATACATGGTGATGGTGACATCAACAAACTACCTACTCATATTTTTCTACCACTGAACCAACTATGTAAAGATGAACATAATGAAGAACAAGATAAATACCATATACTTTAATAAGATATAAAATCATCCTTGACCACTAATATTACCCATCACACATACTCTATACTTCAAACCCATCTCTAATCATGCCAAAAGTGAAGATCAACAAGCCTACTTCAAGTATACTAGGATAGGCACACTGCTCACTTTTTCATTAATACTTAGAATATCAAGACACTTCATCCACTCACCTAGAAACATCCATGACATCACTAAAAACTATCCAACAATATTCTAGTCCAAGATTTTTATCAATTATAAAACAACATTCACCACTAAGTGGGGAACCTTTGCATACCAACGAATGCATTTTAGTTTGATAAATGTAGGAGCAACCTTTTCTAGACCCATGGATATGGAATTCAAAGAGATCATAAAAAAGATCATCTTGGTTTACCTCAATGACATAAATATTTTATCTAAGTGTGTATAAGACCATCTAAGCTATCTAGAGTAATTATTTGAGAGGTGTTGAGAGTTTGATGTATCTCTGAACCCTAACAAGTGCATCATCATAGTTTATGAAGGTGTTATATTAAGGAACATTATTTACAAAGAGGGAGTTGAAATCAATCTAGAGTGAGTCAAGGATATTTTATATATCCCTCTACTAAGTCAGAAGAAGAGTCTCAAGAGATTCTTAGGAAGATTAAACTTTTTAAGGATATCTATCCGTGATTTCACCATCCTAACCAAACCCCTCACTAAAATGCTAAAGAAGAATGTTGCATTCAGATAGAATCTTGAAGGTATAGATAGTTTTGAATCAATTAAGCATACCATCATATAGGATTGCACATTTATCAATCTATATTATAGTAAATATTTTATCATTTATGCATTTGTTGAGTTGGAAGGCATCTCTACTATCCTTACATAGTAAAATAATGATAATCTAGAGCAGTTAATTACCTTCTTCAGTCAGGAAATGAAAGATTATGAGCTACATTATAGCTTCATAGAGAAGTACACTACCATAGCTATTAGAGTTCTCAAGAAGTTCAAACATATTATATCTAAAAACAAAATCCAACTCATGGTTTCACACATAGGAGTTAAGGAGTTTCTACTTAATAAGGACATCAATGAGAAAAGAGCCAATTGGGCCATAAAGGTGATGGAGTATGATGTGGATGTCTAGGTTACCAAGGTAATGTGACAAAAGGGACCTTATGAACAATTAGATAAGGTAGTAAATTTTGAAGATAGAATATTCTTGGTATCACACAAAAAAGAATCAATAGGCCAAGAAGCTACAAAGGACTAGACATAGAGTATGATGATTTTCCTTCAAATTAGCTCATACCCATTTGTCTTGATTGAATCCAAATGTATAAATTTTAGGGTACAGGCCAATCCCTATGCACTCATCAATGGTGTAATTTTCTAGAGGGACCTAAATGGAGTCCTCTTGAGGTGCATAAAATTACATCAAGTGAGTATAATTATTCAATAACTTCATGATGGCCTTGCATGAGGCCATTATTGACCTAAAACTATTGTGAAAATAATACAAGCTAGTTACTATTAGTCAAATTTATTCAAAGACACACATGACTATGTGTGATGTTTCAATAAATATGCTTTCTTCATTATAAACAAATGATATGGTCCTTATGATTACACCTATTACCATCTAATCAACCCTTTGTGTAATGGGGCTTGAATTTCATAGGGATGCTTAACCCACTATCAAGTGATGGGCATAAATGGATCCTCACTACCACAAAATATTTAATAATATGGATGAAATTAATATAACTCAACAATACTAATGAGAAATACATATTGAGCTTATATGAAGGCATTTTTACAAGATTTGGTGTTCCTACAACCATTATACTAATAATGTGTTAGATTTCCTTAAAACCAGGATCAACAAATGTGTCATCAATCATACGATATATCTGAGCACCTCATCAAATTATTACCCTCAAGGTAATGGTCTAGATAAGTTATGAATACAAATTTTATTCACATCATAAAGAGGACCATAGAAGATAATTAGAAAACTTGGCATACCAAGCTTAAAATTGACCTTTGGGATGATTGAATCATGCCCAAAAGAGTGTTGGGAAATTTTCCGTTCATGCTAGTTTATGAAAGGGAGTCCAAAAATACCACATATCTTGAGCTACCCTCATTATAACCCACTCATTATTTGGATTTGATTGAAATTGATCCCATCATAGTAATATTAGCAAGCCTAACAGAGATCAAAGAGACTCAAGCATAGGCTACACAAACTATGAAACTTTAATAGGCCTAGACGAAGAGGATTTTTGATAATAAGGTTGTTGATATAAGTTTATAGGAAGGATATTTAATGGTCAAATGGTATAAAGATAAGGAAAAATCTATAAGGCATACTAAGTTCAACATAATATGGAGTGGTCCATATACCATAAACCATTTTAAGTAAGCTAATACTTTTTAACTTTCTAGGTTGAATGGAGTATAACTGCCTATCCCAGTCAATGGGATCCATATTATGTATTGTCTATATTGATTCTTGTATAAATTATAAAATAAGTAGATTAGATATTTTTCATTTCCCTAAGTGCCTTGTGCACCTTATTTTAGGATAGTTTTATTTCCCTTAATTCCTTGTGTGTAGTGTTTCTTTTAGCTTAGATATCTTGAATATAAGTTCCCTTGGTATAGTTCTTTGATTTTGTTAGGAAGTTCTCAATTAATTATAAATCCAAGAATGAGAATCTAGTAAATTCACAGATAGAAGGGCCAAAGGTTTCAAAGACTTCTTACCTAATGTATCACTTCAAATGATATTAGATTCCCACTTAATAGGCAAGTAACCAACAAAGGTTTCTATAATTGTTGACTTTCTAAGTCACCCCCAACTCATATAGATCAAAAAGACCCTAAAAAATATTTGCACACCTTAAAAGTGTTAGGTTCTTTTAAGCAAGTCATGCACATGTCCCTCCCATCTATGACCATGCCTAAGGTAGTCATCACAAATATACACATCAACTAAGTAACAAATATTATTCAAAAATAGTTTCTAATGCTTACCCCACATAGGGATCCTTTATCACATAAGCCAAGTGGCATACAATTTCAAGGATGTAGATCCACAGTCTTTGGATAAGTTAGGTAGAGGTGGAAAAAATGTAGTTCCAAATTGTAAGCAAAATTCTCAAATTATTCCATGTTTGTGTGCCCTCTTATTCAAAATATCCCATATACCTTTAGGATGAGGTTGTGCACCAAATCATAGAGTTTCACTTTTGTGATATCATACATCACATGCTATGATATATGTTGAACATATACTACTTCACATGTTGACATGGATCCCAAGTATAGAGAAATGATATGGTAGTTTAGGGGAGGCCCACATAATGATTGATAAGTGGAAGTAAGATTGTTGAGCTAGTTAGAAAGGCAATTGAGAAGCACCTGAGACCTTGGAAAAATAAGTAAATGAAGAAGTGGTGGTTAGACATTGAAATATGAGTATACACTACCTCATTATATTTCTAGGAATCTTTTACTCTTAGGCACACATGTGGACCCAAAAAGAATCCTTATACCAAATCCTAAATCCAAATCACTAGATAAAATTCAAGAAGCATGACCATGTCACCATAATAGAATTAAAAGTTGTATCATCCACCCCAAGTGATGTATTGATTTAAAAATGGCTTATTTTATAAAATCTTAGATATTCATTTTAAAAAGGGTTGGCACATTTTGGGCAACATCACCCTGCCAAAATTTGCCTCTAAGATTACTTTAGTTGGTTAAATCTTGAAATTTAATGAAAATTAAGTTCACCTCCTTCTATTTTTATTATGCACTATGTTATTTGTGTTTTTTTATCCTTGTCTATGGGTAATGTTTACCCCTCTCATCATTGTCCATTATTGAAACCTTTGTGTAGAACTCAAAACTCACTTACAGGTCATATCATGTGTGCATCTAGGTCTATGTAGATAATTTTTTGGATCATTTGTCATTCCTCTCAATGTTACACTATATTCCCTCACCTCTATACAAAATACTTATACATGTAAAGTGGCATGGGCAGAGTTTATGTGATAGTGAATGGTTTTTAAATATTTTTAGTGTGTTCATGTTAGTTTGAGCATTCACTCTATTCTTAGTGTATCTCAATTTTAGATCAATATTACCTTCTCCATCCCTTTTAAATAAAAAATATTACATTTAAATTAGTGATAGATTTACTTTTATGATCTTTAGGTCTGTGTGTTGGTCTTAAACTTAGTGCACTTAGAATAGAAGGATTTTGACCTACTCTAGAGGCTCACCTCAAAAAGCACAATGATCCCACACCTTGGGGACATTTCCATCATTGTGATTAGACAACCAATACTCCTTATATATGGGTGAGAGATAACACTTCCATGCCTAGCACCGAACACCTTTACACCATGTGCAAGGCATTTATACTCTACATGTTACCATCAAACCTCCTGCACAAGAGAAAATTCATGGGTGCACATTTCAAATGACAACACTTCCTACAACATTGTTATCCCTACCCATAGTGACTACAGAGATTCACATAACATATTTAAAATTAATTGTCTACTTAAAGGAATTATACATCAAAAACTTAGATACATATTTTAAAATTACCATTGAGGATTACATAAAACCCATGAATATTGATGATTATTTATGTGGATTGAATTTCATACCAATAGGCCTTAGAGGCTACATAGATGATTACAAGGCACTTATACATTTGATTAAATATCCATCACCACAAATTCATAGCTCCAAAATTATAATTCTAGACACTCACTTGTAGTTAGAGGCATAATCTTCTATACACTCAGTATATATGGTTACATATATGGATACTGGTCAAGTTATTCAGATTCAGGTAGGCAATACACATGATAAGCCATAAGAGATTTTATAAATATTACTTGATAGAGTATTGATGGTAGTACTCATAGTTTTCCATAAATCTATTAGCCATTTTTTAAATTAGGATCTATTGGTGTAGTGGATTGCACCCAAGGTAGGATGCCTAGCTCCCACCCTTCCACACGCAATAATGGAAACTCCCCTCTCACCTGTGGGATAGGTGAAGCTAGAGGGGAGAGTCTCTAGATAAGGGCTAGCTCCCTCTGATGTATCTTTTAGGCCCTGGTTTCTCCTACTGCTATCAAATAAAATGAAAAAAGGGGGGATGAAAAGAGAGAGAGAGAGAGAGAGAGAGAGAGAGAGAGAGAGAGAGAGAGAGAGAGAGAGAGAGAGAGAGAGAGAGAGAGATGCTAAAAATAGAACCTAAGCCTAAAAGTGAAAAGGTGATACACTAGAAAATGTGACCCACCCAGCTTGAATATACACTTTTCACCAAAAAGAAGCACCCATACACTTCATCTAAAGTGGGAAGCTTTTTTACAATAAACAGCTAGGGGTCCATGGAAATACAGGGAGGAAGAAACTACGAGAGGCATCCTTAGACAGACTTATGGCAGCCTATTCACAGGCACCTACACTCACCTAAGAACACTTCTGGTAGACCTACAGAAAAGAGACTTCACAATGCACTAGACATGTTGTAATCGATCTGTGAGAAGCATGAAAGACAATGAATTAACACAAAATAAGAACATAGAGATATACTTTAAAGTGCAAGTCTAGATAGAGGTAAAAATGCTAAGTCTTGATTCAAGGTAAAAAATGGCAGAGCTCTGCCTTACAAGCCCAAGAGATTTTCGGGCAGAGTTTTGCCTTAAGGCTAAGAGAGTGGATCATTTTAAAAAATGAGAAGCTTTAAAATATATAGAGAGATGAAGAGAACTTGGCAATTTCTGGGAAAGACTTTGGCACTCTTTTTGCAAGCTAGCCCATGTGCGCTCTGAGCCTTGGGAAGATGGAGCTGTTTGATTGTTAGTTCCTACTTTGACTTAGGCATGCCACATTAATGTGAAAAACATGGCCATGCCTCTTTTCTACAAATAGACTACTATCTTCCCATAAATAGATTGCAGTTTATCCCCTCATAAATGCCAAATGGAGAAAGAAGGTTGTACCACTCACTATTTGCACCATTTAATGACCATCTAGCAATAACTCACCTCTCCTCACCACTTGGACTACTTTGTCTTTTCTTGCACTTCATCTTCCTCCTTGCCTTGTCTCTTCATAGTTCCTTCAGCCCTTGGGGGTTATCTTCTAGTGAGTCACCATGTTCCTTGGGCTCTCACTGCTTGCCTTGGCCATTTTTTGTTGATTTTCAAATAAGTGACATGTGGTGCATTCCGCTATAAAATGAGTAAGACACATGGTAGCATTTGATTGACTAATGGAAGCTTTAGGTACCCTTTGCAAGTCTTGCAGAAGAGGACATGTGTTAGCTTCTACCTTCTTTAGCAATTCATCTGAGGCCTAAAATAGTTCTCATGGGACAAAAGAGAGAGAGACTGCAGAGGCTGACACTTGTTGACTTCCACCGAGCCTTAAAGGGGACACATGACATGTTCTATTACTCCTAAAAAAGAATGTCAAAGTATTTCATGGTTGCCACTTGGCACCTTTCACGCTCTAGCTTTCCTGGTGTAAAATTTGACATTCTTGGGCTTGTCACAGTTTGAAAACCAATGGCTAGTCTATCTTCTTATATTTGATGGCTTTCAGGACATCACCATCCATGGAAAATTCCTTTGGGCCTTTTTTATTGGCTTTTTCTATGGATTTCTTCCCACAAACTTTTTCCACAGACAATTTTCCCATGCACAAAAAGTCCATGAGAATTACCTTAGTCTTTGTTATTCCTTTGGGTTAATTGGCTATAGCTTCCCTAAATTTCTTCAAAATTTTTGTCCGAAGGAATTCCTTTAGACAAAAGTATAAGAGAATTTGTTTCCTTACCTTAATGAAATTTTGAAATATCTTACCATTTCTTTGTGGCCTCTTTGAAGTGCTCACTACCCTCTATAAGGGTTTTTGAACCTAGAACTACCCTCTGTAAGGGCACTTGTCCTTCACTTTTTGGGATTCTCCTTTGAACCACCTGATTGAACTAAGCCATTGAACTGACTGATTGAACCAAAAATGGTTCAACGATTTAACACTATGTACCACTCCTTATTGAACCAAGACTTTGAACCATTTGCTTGAACTAGCCATTAAACCAATCTATTGAACCTTTTCAATAGTTTAAACATTAGTTGAACTAAGGCATCGAACCATTTGATTTAACCTATCGATGAACTTTGTGTTGAACTTCTCCTTTGAACCAACCGTTGAACCAATTCATTGAACCAGTTCAATAGTTTAAACATTTATTGATCCAAGCCTTTGAACTGAGCATTGAACCAAGCTCATTGAACCATCTGATGAACCAAGGGATTAAACCATCTGATTGAACCAAGGCATTGAACTTGCTGATTTAACCAAGGTGTTGAACCTACAGATTGAACCAAGGTGTTGAACCAAAGCATTAAACTAGTTTAATGGTTCAATGGTTTAAAGATGCCAACCTTCCTTCTAAATTTATTCAGGCAAGAGCTAGAAGAATCTTTTTAAAACCTTGCACTCACTAAATTGGTTCTTCAACTACCAAAATAATAACCTACAAAGCTTGTATAAAAATCTTCTTTATAGAATTCATAGAAACTTCACTCGCAAATTTCATAGAAAAAGACCTGCAGAGTCCATAGAAATAGACTTGTAAAATTTGTAGAAATAAACCTATAGATTCTATAGAAATAGACCTATAGAGTCCATAGAAATAGACCTGTAGAGTCCATAGAAATAGACCTATAGAGTCTATAGAAATTCCTAGACTTGTGTAAAATTAAAAAATGAATTGGCCTAGAATAGTAGGGGAAGAAGGGGGCCAATTTTTAGCTTGTTGGGCAAAAAATGGTCAACAAATTGGTGACTCCTAAGGGAGGCATGCCTGCTATTCTTAGAGACCAATTGCCTTATATTCCATTAGGCACGGAGTCAGATGTAGCTTTGAAGAAAGGTTAGCAACAACCCCAAAGATCCAAGAATCAAATATGAAGCTTTTTACCCCAGACACAAGGGAAAGCACACACAAAACTAGAAACACTACTTGTGTAAACTGCACTTAGGGAAAGTAGGAAAGACAAATGAAAGCAAACTACTATGTACAAATAACTAGGTGTATTTGCTTCCCTACTGGATCAAAGGGAAAACTTATTATGTCTCCTTCCTGGTAATGAAACTTATGGTGCCAAATAAGTGGTTGAATGAAATGGAGAGTTGGTGACTTGATCCTCTTGCCTGCCACCTAGGTTGGCTTGTATCTGAGTGGATCAGATTCAAAAATGCTTCCAACATATATGTACTCTATTTATTCTTGGAAGCTTGCCTCCTATTGGTTCTTCATGCTGGTGTATCTCATCAAGAAATCAATCACTGCTTGCTCATCACCATAAGCCCCTTGATATGCATCATTGACTGGTTTGTTCTCTTCTGCCTCATGCTTAGGTTCCATGGTATGACCATCCTTCTTGATTATTTCAAAGAAAGTATCTTTAGATTCACCAACCTCTTGAAGGGATAAATCTAAAAACCTACAGCCGCTTTACATACTTATTTGAGTCCCAATGTTGCCTTCTTCACTCTTAGCCAGCTCATAGCCCCCTTGAAGAATAGTGTAACCTACCCCAATAACTTCAAACAAATCATTCAAAACATGGTAAATAAAGTGTCCATGCCCCTCCATAATATCTTGAAAAATGAGATAAGGGGCAGAAAACACTTCTTCATCATCAGAGATAGAGGCAAAAGCTTGTGACTTGTCTTCTTGTTCATCAAAGGGGTTACCTATGGTGACATCCTCCTCATCTACACTCATGAAGTCTCCTTGATTAGTAATTAATTGAGCATACTCCTATTCACTTACTTCCTTTAACACAGGTTCCTCCTCGAGAAGGGGTGAAGTGGAAAGCTGATGGACAAACTCATGTAGAAGAGGAGGCAGTCCTTGAACTAGAATCAAATGATTCTCCTCTTTCCATTTAGTCAGCACTTCACCTATATCAGGCATGGCCTGATAGCTCTCTTGGAGATGTGTAGGTGGGTTGTGTTCAGACATGGAATGTGCCATCGAGTCTGAACCGTTCATCACACACTAGCTGAGGAATCTCTCTCTGGATTCTAACTCTGTAATCTACTTGTCTATATCCTCTTAAAAGAGCCTTTACTGGAGGTCACAATCATCATCGAGAGTAGGAGCAGCCTCATCTTCTTCAAGGTTTTGAGAAAAAGCTTTCTCTTCCTCTTCCTTTCTACCCTAAGATTCAACTATTTGCTTTCAACTCATGATCTTGGGATTGGAATCTTGCTCCTATGAATAGGCAACAACTTTATCCTCTTCAAGGTCCTGAGCTAGTTCATGATGTTCCTTCTTCTAGCTTGGAATTTGGAGATCATGTTGAAAGACTTGAGGAGGTTGGGGAGGATTTGGGAGGGTTTGCTCATGTATAGGAAGAGCTGTCGAAAAAGAGGTGTGCTAAAAAACTAGGTGTATAAGATTGAGGGTAGGATCGATTGATGCATCGAAAGAGCCAAAAAGATCAAGTGCCATCTGATAGAAAGGATTTGGCACACAAGAGGGAGTTTTCTCTAGAATAGGAGGGGGTAGACCTTAGGCCAAATTTTCTTGATTTTCATCCCTCCACTTTACCAACACTTCATCAATATTGAAATTAGCTTGTGGATTGGTGGAAGGGGTGTCTTTTAGTGTCAGCTCCTCTACAAGGTTTGAAAACACCATCTCTCTTTCTTCAAGAAGTCTCATCTTAGCCTCTAATTCGTAAATATCCTTAGCTAGATTATCCTCATTTTGTACCTCTTGGGGCTCATAGGAATCATTATAGAGATGGGGAGTGCATGAAGGTTACCATGAAATGTAAGAAGCTTCTTAAGGAAGGGTGGGAGGGACTTGAAAAGGACTAACCTCATTTTATACCTCACACTCTTGCACAATGTCTTTCTCCTCCTTGTTATTCCATGACTCAACCACTTTATTCCAGCTCAAGATATTCAGACTAGGCATCTCCTTTTGGGATGATGGGGCAACAATGTGAGAGGGTAGTGAGGGTTTAGATTCCACTTCCCTTGTTGCCAAAATGGACTGCTACATCAAAAGATTTTCCAATTCGATTTGTCTATCAAGATTAGCTTAAAACATAAGATTTACTATTTTAGAACTCTCCTCAACATGATTGGGGAAAAGGCTTTGACAAGCTTGACTTGGCTCATAAGTAAGGGCTATGTATGACTCGTATGACACTTGGGATAGTGAGTATGCAAGTTGATAGACTTGATAGGGCTGCCTCTCATGAATACTCAGCTTCTCTTCCAAATATGCAATCAAACCACTCACATCCAATATCTCACTTATAAGCCTATGCCAATTGGCTCTTTCAATAGGAGCCCATTCACTTTTAACCTGATTTAGTGCATTTCTCACTTGATGGATGACATGATTAGGAATTTCTTTACCACATCCCCTTCTGGTGTCAAGATCTATTACATACCTTTTGTATCCCAGTAGTGCTCATTTGAAGGTGGACATAGGTTGATTGGCAAAGAGATTGGGTTGAGTGGGAGAAGTGACATATTGAGAAGAGTAGGCATAAGGCTAATATAGCTTATGATAGGGTTGAGACTAGTCATATTGAATCTAATAAAGATCACCATAAGGCTGGTAAGGATCATAGCCAAGTTGGCCAAGGAAAATAGGGTTCATGGCTCTGAATGATGAAGTTATACATACCAGAATACTATTTCTTGATGGCACCAAAAATCACTTAACTAGTTGATTTAACTTGGAGTCACCATTGGTGTTGATGCAAAAGCCTCCAAAGGCTAGTTGGTTAAAGAACACACCAAAAATTCTTCAACTCTATGGACACAACTTGTCTTAGTTGGTCCCATCGGGCATGCCAAAAACTGTTGATGTAGTGGATTGCACCCAGGGCAGGATGCCTAGCTCCCACCCTTCCACACGCAATAATGGAAACTCCCCTCACCTATGGGACCAGTGAATTTGGAGGGGAGAGTCTCTAGATAAGGGCTAGCTCCCTCTGATGTATCTTTTAGGCCGTAATTTCTCCTACTTTTAAGAAATAAAATGAAAAAGGGGGGGATGAAGAGAGAGAGAGAGAGAGAGAGAGAGAGAGAGAGAGAGAGAGAGAGAGAGAGAGAGAGAGAGAGAGAGAGAGAGAGAGAGAGAGAGAGAGAGATGCTGAAAATAGAACCTAAGCGTAAAAGTGAAAAGGTGATACACCAAAAAATGTGACCCACCCAGCCTGAATATACACTTTTCACCAAAACTAAGTGCCCATACACTTCATCTAAAGTGGGAACCTTTTTTGCAATAGTCAACTAGGGGTCCATGGAAATATAGGGAGGAAGAAACTACCAAAGGCATTCTCAGACACAATTATGGCAGCCTATTCACAGGAACCTACACTCCCCTAGGAACACTTCTAGCAGACCTATAGAAAAGCGACTTCACAACGCACTAGACATGTTGTAATCAATCTGTGAGAAGCATGAAAGACAATTACTTAACACAAAAGAAGAACATATACATATACTTTAAAGTGTAATTCTAGATAGAGGTAAAAATGCTAAGTCTTGATTCAAGGTAAAAACTGGCAGAGCTCTGCCTTACAAGCTCGAGATATTTTTGGGTAGAGTTTTGCCTTAAGGCTAAGAAAGTGGATCCTTTTCTCAAATGATAAGCTTTAATATATAGAGAGAGGAAGAGAACTTGGTGATTTTTGGGAAAGACTTTGGCACTCTTTTTGCAAGCTGGCCCATGTGTGCTTTGAGCCTTGGGAAGAGGGATTTGTTTGATTGTCAGTTCCTACTTTGACTTAGGCATTCCACATTAGTGTGAAAAACATGGCCATACCTCTTTTCTACAAATAGTCTACTCTCTTCCTACAAATAGACTACAATTTGTCTCCTCATAAATGCCAAATGGAGAAATTAGGCCATGCTACTCACTATGTGTGCCATTTGATGATCATCTAGCAATAACTCACCTCTCCTCACCACTTGGACTACTTTGTCTTTTCTTACACTTCATCTTCCTCCTTGCCTTGTCTCTTCTTGGCTCCTTCAGACCTTAGGGGCTATTTTATGGTGGGTCACTACATTCCTTGGGCTCTCGCTACTTACCTTGGCCATTTTCCACTAATTTTAAAATAAGTGACATGTGGCACATTTTGTTGTGAAATGAGTAGGACACATGGCATCATTCACTTGACTCATGGAAGCTTTAGGCACCCTTTGAAGGTCCTGTGAAAGAGGGCATGTGTCAGCTTCCATCTTCTTTATCAATTTTCTGGGGCCCACCATAGTTCTCGAAGGACAAAAGAGAGATATTGTGGAGGCTTTCACTTGTTAGCTTCTACCAAGCCTTGTAGGGGACACGTGGCACGTTCCACTGCTCCTAAAAAAGTATGTCAAATTATTCCATAGTTTTCACTTGGTGCCTTCCATGCTATGGATTTCTTTGTGTAAAATTTGACATTTTTAGGCCTGTCATAGTTTGAAAACCAATGGCTAGTCTATCTTCTTAAATTTGATAGCTTCTAGGATGTCACCATCCTTGGCAAATTCCTTTAAACCTTTTCTATGAGATTTTTTTGTGGATTTCTTCCCACATAATTTTTACACAAAAAATTTTCCTTTGGACAAAAATTTTATGAGAATTGCCTCAGTCTTTGTTATTCCTTTAGGTTCTTTGGTTGCAGCTTCCCCAAATTTCTTTAGACTTTTGTCTAAAGGAATTCCTATGGACAAAAGTCTGAGAGAATTCATTTCCTTGACTTAACAAAATTTTGAAAGATCTTACCATTTCTTTGTGGCCTCTTTGAAGTGTTCACTACCCTCTACAAGGTTTCTTGAACCCAGAACTACCCTCTACAAGGGCACTTGGCCTTCACTTTTTGGGATGCTCCTTTGAACCACCTGATTGAACTAAGCCATTGAACTGATCGATTAAACCAAAAATGGTTCAATGTTCAATGGTTCAACACTGAGCACCACTCCTTATTGAACCAAGACTTTGAACTATTCACTTAAACCAACCATTAAACCAATCCATTGAATCAGTTTAATGGTTCAAACATTTGTTGAACTAAGGCATCGAACCATTTGATTGAACCTGTCAATGAACTTTGCATTGAACTTATCCTTTAAACCAACCATTGAATGAATTCATTGAACTGGTTCAATGGTTCAAACATTTGTTGAGCCGAGCCTTTAAACTGAGCATTAAACCAAGCTCCTTGAACCATCTAATGAACTGAGGGATTGAACCATCTAATTGAACCAAGGTGTTAAACCAAGGCATTGAACTTGTATATTGAACCAAGGCGTTGAAATAATGCATTGAACCTGCCGATTGAACCAAAGCATTAAACCAATTCAATGGTTTAATGGTTCAAAGATGCCAACGTTCCTTGTGAATTTCTTTAGGCAAGACCTTGAAGAAGATTTGTAAAACCTTGCACTCTCTGAACTAGTTTTTCAACTGCCGAAAGACTAACCTGCAGAGTCCGTAGAAAAATCTTCTTTGCAAAATCCATAAAAACTTCACCTACAGAGTTCATAGAAGAAGACCTATAGAATCCATATAAATAGACCTATAGAGTCTGTAGAAATAGACCTATAGAATCCATAGAAATAGACCTACAGAGTCCATATAAATAGACCTATAGAGTGTGTAGAAATAGACCTGTAGAGTCCATAAAAATTCCTAGACTTGTGTAAAATCAAAAAACGAATTGGCCTAGAACAATAGGGGAAGAAGGGGATTGATTTTTGGCCTATTGGGAAAAAAATGGTCAATAGGATCATAGAAACTTTTGTCATTTTCATAGGATTACAAGACATGAAATAGATACATGCTCAACATCATAATAGAAATTGAATAAATTGTAGGCTCGAGGCACAATCTAGATTACACAACTATCATATCAACTAGTAAAAGAACCATAATGGACTCTTCAATGATATAAACATTTAAAAAATGGTCCCTTAACTATTCAATCTTTTTTTAAGGACCAATACATCCCTTATGTTGTCATATATGAGGATTTTGATCCCAACACTTGTACATTGGCATTCTTAGAACACATATGAAATAAAGAAACCAAGCAAAAACATGTTATACATTATTAAGAATCCTTAGGATATATAACACTTCTAGTTTCATGTGGCTCTAAGGTGGTGAATACAATACTCCTCATCATGAACACATGCACTCATATACAGGCTCTACTTAGAAATAAATGGCTACAAGCAATGGATGCCATAGCCGATCAGATAGATAGATCTTTTATTTTTAGTTATGAGGGACACATAGTTAGCATCTTACATGATGTCCTTGATGAAAAAAATAGGTTTCATACATGCATATAGTGCTCCAATGTGGTTTACTCTAAGACTACATGGGAGGTTTCTTACATAGTAAAGCAACATGTTATTTAGATTCACAAAATCTAAATTAATGCCAATGATAAGGCTATACTTATACTGATAACATGATATGATGATCATGGTTTATTTTATTTTGGGTAGATTCAATATCTAACATATGATGACTTCCCATCACATTTTCGATTTTACTATCCACATCATATGGATATGCTCTTAGGTCTATAAAGGCATGAAATTTCATTTGTATATAACCTCATTTACTACAAACATTATTTATACATAGTTTCATTTTCATGTTTCTTTTACATATCTTATATTTAGAAAATATAAAAATTATATAATATGTTCAAAAATTAAGTAACATTGAAATATTACTCTAAAAATACAAATTTTAGATAGTATGCATTTCCATGTTTAGAGTCCTTATATTATATAGATACTACATATGATATATATGCTAGTATAGTTGGTTTTATCATACATACATACTTCACTTGGTCCATTAGACTATTTTCAAATCATCACATGACTCAAGTCTTCTACACAAATTTAGATTTGATACTATCAAACCATACGGGAACATATATAGATAGACATATTTAAGATTGGCATATCATCATATTAGGGGAATCGTAATACACAACTTATAATTTTCCAAGTTATATGTTCTACATCATAGATTAAACATTGATTATATCTTGATATTGATCATCTTACACTATCTAGATTGTTTGTTGACTTCTATTATAGACTAAGTTTATGCACATTTTTGCTCTTACACAAATTTGTACCACATGTTTATGCATAGTTTCATTTCTATATTTACTATTTTAGATTTGATTGTGTCTCTTTTATTTTATATATACTTGAGATCATTTTGATTTTCCATGGTTCTATGGGTCTAGTCCAATTACTTTAATTATGTGTATGATTTAAACATGTGCCCATGCCCTTGTATGTGCTTTCTTGATTGTATATGTGGGACTTTGAATATGTCCTTCCATGTGGCTCTAATCCAACCTTGCTTACTCTTTGTGTATATGGACATTTTAACATATCCTTATATGTATTGATTTAGTAGACTTAGTGACATGTTCACATGTCCCTTGTATTGTGGTCTTTTGGGTTATTTTGTATGCCTCATGTATTTGTATGTATGATTTCATGTATGCATCATCTCCATGACATTTTTATATTTCTTGTTGCTTGCACACTCAATTTGTGATTCTAGGAGGGACCTCATGCAACTCCCCTTCCTCTTTGGATGCATTGATGGACATCATGCCCCATTCCCCTATGTAGTTACTCAAATTATATCTAGATTTATTGTTCATATACATGATTACATTATTTTATCTATCTTGATAACCTTGTGAATGCTAGATCTAACATCTATCATAAAATACCAACTTATACTCAGACTATTTTAAATTTTAACGTCATGTATACACATTATATATGTTTATCATATAGATATAATAAATTTTTAGTCTAACATGCATGATGAATAGATTTTGTTTTAAGGACAATTATTGGATAAGTTCATTAATTCCCATGAAAAGAGGGGGAATTCATAGAGGTTTATCATAGATATCAAGCCATCTTAATTCACTTAGAACATAATTTTCATCATCTAGACACATAATACATAGTCTAGACTCAGGACATATAGGACACTATCATCGTGTGCTATTGACTAGGGGACCATAGATCAGTTTCAATTTTACATAGAAATACCACATTTGGTCAATAGGTAGCATAGATGACACTAGCACATTATTTTATTAACTAGGAGAAAATGCTACTATCTAGTAGCCCCAAAAATAGAAAATTATGGAATCATCAGAAAGGTACAATAACTATAGTTTAGATTTGTATAATCTTAGTCATAGATTACTAGAAAGGTACAATAAATACTTTTACACATACTACATAGATTTCCTCAAATTTTGGGCATTATGAGTGGCATGATCACTCTTGTTTTAGTTTTATATACTTAAACATAAATTATTATGACTCAATCCAAAGTCTATATAGACATATATCAAAGTTGGCAGTATGTGCACTACATATTTTTCCTTATGTTTAAATTGGCACTTGTCGATGCATCTTTTATGCACACCACATTCAATGAGGTATCATCTAATGTTTTATGATATCAATAGAGGTAAAATACACTCTATGGCATGAGTTTTAGGTATGTTTTCTAAACAACCTATTGATGGAATAGATGGTAGAGCATGCATCTTGTTGATAATGTTTTTTGGATGGAGGTGTGGTCTCTTAAAAAGTAGTGAATCTCTATGTGAATTGGATGGATGGTTGATTACAAATATAAAGTGAATATATCTCAAAACAAACTTAAAAAAATATAGGGGATGGTAAGGTATAATATAAGATTATATGTTTTCAAGAGTCACCTCTCTAACTAGTTTCTAAATGGACAACTACTTTCAAAACCTATGTCTATTACAAGCAGCTATTTCACACTAATAATCAAACATGGTTTAGAAGTCTAAGGGGATATTGATATAGGAAAATCACACTCCTTAGTCAAAATTTTCACCTTTTAGATAAACTATTACACACCTTTAATTAGTTGATTATAGATCAGGCTAATGAGGTATCTGAGTTAGCTTTTACACACACAAAAACCTATATCAAAAGAAAGCACTTCCACATAATTAAGAACATTAATCAATTAACTTAATTACCAATAATAAATATAATTTACTAATCTTTCAATATATATTTCATATATAAGACTAACATATCAATTAAGACAAGAAGGAATTCATTGTAGTTGTTGAACACTAAGAATTATTGAATCATACAACCAAAAGAAGATAAGCCTAATTACAAATAAATTAGAGAGAGAATACACAAACACATTCACTAATAACCAAAATTTATGTTGCTCCTATATATTGAGAACTTTTTAACTCTTCCAACTAGTGGATTACAATTATTTAAATAGGCTTGGGGAAGGGGTTGCCTCATCCTCCAAGTCCATACAAAATCATTACATGTGATAGTCAAAACTTGCTTTCTAATTATGGTCAAAACTATATACGAGTCTACTTATAGTTATCAATTTAAGTTAGCATTTGAAATATCTATGCGACATGTGTATGTGTACAAATAAGGGTAACTTTTACAATTAAATCTTGAACTACATGAAAATTAAAAATATATACATTAAATGACAATACCTCCTTTTATAAGTTTTGAGAACAGAACCTATTAGATACTTTAAGTTAGTCATTTCAAATGGAACTCAAAAACATGTCAAGGACAAGTATTCCTTTTCAAATGTCAATACCTCTAATAACTTTATTTAACTATGAATAAATTCCCATTAATGTGTATCTGAACAACCTAGTACAACTCAAGTGTAAACATATCCATGTGTTCTATCTATATGATAATGCCATGTCACAATGCCCATTTGATACTCAAGATATGACCATTTTTACTTTTATGACACATGTCACTTCCCCATACAACCTTAAAACTAGATCAAATTTGATTTTCATCTCTAAACTCATGAGATCATGCCATGTTGTAGTCTTTTATTGGTTATAGGACCTTTGAAAAGTATGTCTCAATTTGTATTGTCGATCTCTATTGTATAAATAAATATCACTCCATCAATCTTATCTCTACATGATTATATGTCTATGTGCCACTTGGTAGCTCCTTAGTACTAACTATGTACCTTACATTTATATCTTGAATGCCTTTATACCACATGGTGGTTGCTCGAGGATATTTGTGCTTCTTTTAGATGTTAATGTAGATCTTAGACCATTAATCTTTTGAATCTAGGATAAAACATGAACCATTGATTTACTTTGTTGATTACCAAGATCTTTCCATCTTTTAACCCCATGCTCATTCTCAATATCCTTGACTTGTTGACCCTACTTCTACTAGTGGGTCATTGGATCTTTATTAAGTGTTCTCATGATGGTGTCACTTGTCACCATTGCTTTATTTTGAAAATACTTTATTACTTTGATTTTGATCTTGCATTGTTAAATCTTTGGTGTGTGAGTTAATGCACACCATATATCTAGGTACTTGACTTTTTAACTCCTACTTTACCTATGAGCTTGACATTTGTCACTTATCAATTCTCTCCATTTGTAAAATCCATGGGGCTCTTAGCCTATTGACTTATTGATTTTGGGAAAAACCCATAGACTATTGATTTGTTGTCTAGGCTCCCAAGATGTTTCCAATTGACACTCTTAGGTTGTTCCATAGGTATATTGACTTATTAACTTAGATTTGTGCTATTACAACTTTAGTTTATGAATAATTATGCACCATCTGATCTTGTTTTACACTTTTTGACTTTGAATTTGATCATGTGGGTCATTGATCTAATTTATGGTCTCTAATATCTCACCATTTCAAAGCTCCCTATTATTCCATTCCTATGAGCTACCTTTGAGATACTAACAAGTGTCAAGCTCAGGCTAATCTTTATTACATTTGACCTTTTGGCTTGCGTGAGATCTCATGTATCATTTTATCTTTGACTTATGATCTGAGATCCTGACAAGTTTCGTATTGTCATTTAACCCATTCTTGAAAATAATAAGATATAAGTAAGGGCTTTAGATGTAATTTTTAGCCTAAATTTTTTTGTTGTATTAATAAATACATTTAAGACTTTTAGAATAAAGCTTTAGGATAATACAATAAGGTACTCCCTAGATTTTTTGACCCTACAAAAGCTTTAAATCTATTTCAATAATGACTTAGGATAAAAATTATACTAAGGTTTTGATTTTATTTAAACATAAATTCAATTTAATCAAATAAGAGACCAAGGATTAAAAATAAAGAGTCAATTTAACATTTAATCATGAAGCTGAAGATTAGACATTATCCATTCCAAATGGACTCCATTGATCCTATAACCTGAAACATAGAGATATAATGTTAGCAAATAAGATCAAAGTTAAATGAAGATAATGTGCTAATAGGATAACTATAAACTAGATTAATAAAAGATATCCAATACTAGTTCTTGATTAAGTTGAACGTCCAATTTATAACACAAATTTGCATAATTTTGAACAAGGGTCCTATTTTTTAGAAATATGGTGTGTTGGGTACAACAAATGGTGACTCACAGGGGAATATTCTTGAGTATTCAATAACCTTGAACTTTGGTTAGCAATCCTTAAATCAATTATAAAGTGTGTCATAGAAGAATACTTAAATTAGGAATATGAACGAGACTCCTAAGCTGATTCGCACAACATACTTGCCTACCTTTTTTTGGATCTATGTCTATCAAACATGTAATTCATTTAATGCCTATAGTGATTATTTTTTCAAAGTATTGATGAAGCTATAGGTTTTGTTCTAGTATATTCTCATTAAATCAAGGGAAGTTCAGGCATTGCTCTACTTTTATCCAGGTATCCATATCCCTAACAAGGATACCTTAAGCTACTTTTATTCTCTTTTCATTATTTTTTATTAGTCATGATGCATGGTAAGTTGATGTTATTTCATCATGTGAGCCTTTTGATTTTATTTTACTCTTTTGAACCTATTAATTATTTTCTTTTTTTTTCTTTTGTTCTTAAATGGAAAGAGAAGAGATAGAACCCCAATGAGATGGTACAATTATAAAAAAAATCATTACTATAACATTCCTTCTAGCCACATCTATACCCACAATTGTCATTTCCAATAGTAATTTAATGTGATAAGTGGATTTGATCCAAAAAATAAGAAAATTTTCTAAATTTACATGAAGTACTCTGAGAGCAACTTCCAAATACCTAGTGAAAGTATTCAATTGTGACAATATCCAGAATGGTTCATGATTACATACCTTTATCTTGAAGACTTAAACACAAAAATATGCCTAATCTATAAACTAGTCCCAAATTTCTAAATTTTTTATTTTCCCCCTTTCTACAAGTTATAAGATTATCTAGTTTGGATATTTAGCTTGGTTACAATTAAAGCAAACACAATTCAAATTACCAAGAAAAAAAAACTAATCTAAGAAATAAAAAAACCAATCTATGAAAGCTATAAACAAATCTAAAAAAGTAGGAAACTAATCTAAGAAAGCAAGATACTAATCTATGAAAGAAAGAAACTAATATAAGAAATTAAGAAACTAATATAAGAAAGAAAAAATAATCTAAGAAAGCAAGAAACTAATCTAAGAAAGAAAGAAACTACTCTAAGAAATCATGTAACTAATCTAAGAAAGCAAAAAAATAATATAATCCTACATAATCATTCATTTGTCCCTCATCTATCAGTAACATCTATAGACAACACAACCCTGAAGTAGTGCTTCAAAAACTATCCATTTACTAGATATGTAAGCTCATTGCCTTGTAGGTCCTTTAGATGAAATGCATTATTTCCCATGATCTTTGAAATCTGGTATTATCCAATCCATAGTGGGGAAAGCTTATCATGAGATCCTTTCTTCTCATGAAATTTTTCCAAAAGTATCACTAGATGTAAAATCCTAAATTATTTGACCTTCACTCTCTTATCAAACCACCTCTTGATCACATCCTGGTGTTTGATGAATGTATGTAGGGCCTTAGTCCTTAAATATTCCATTTCTATTATGTCTAACAATCTTAACTTTGATTGATCACATGTTTTCATGTAGTCTTGAATGAACTAATAAGTGTGTAAATTTAACATAACTGGGAATACAAGCTTGCATCCATATACCAATAGATAGGGTGAAGATTTAAGGGATTTTTTGTATCTCATTCAGTCTACCCATAGAGCATACTTAAATAAATTATACTAGTCCCTACGCTTGTCCCTATTGATTTCTTAATTGCATATATTATATTATTATTCTTTGATTATTTCAGTCCATTTCCATAGGGGTAATGGTTAGAGGCTAACTTGATAATAATTTGGATGTCATGTGCCCACTCAATTTATTCTATTGTTATGAAAGCTGGTCCATTGTCACAAACCGAATAGATAGGCATGCCAAATCTAGTTCTTATGTGTTCCTCCAAGAAATTAATCACATCTTGTGCTTTACAATTCTTTATGGCTATGGATTTGGTCCATCTAGTATAGTAGTCAGTAGTGATAAGCACAAATTTATGACCTAGTAAAGTATTTTTGTTGATGACACCAATGAAGTCTAAATCCCATTGGGAAAATGGCCTTCCTTCAATAAACAACTATAAATGAATTAATACATGTACTTCCCTTGTGGCTAAAGATTGATATTCATGGCACATCCTCACGTGAGCATAAGCATCCTTGAAAACTATTGAGCAATAGTAACATATTCTTAAAATCTTATGGGATTTGGTATTCTTAGAAGGATGACCACTACCTATTTTTTGATGCAAGTTCTCTAAATTGTCTTTAGATTCATCTATAGACACACACCTAAGGTAAATTCATTCATAATTTATTTTGTAGATAACGCCCTTATTAATCATGTAGTGAGCATCCTTAAGCCTCAAATATCTCTTTTAATCTTTATTAATTTTTTAGGAACAAGTATCTATAGCAAATATTGTATGACATCAGTATACCATTCTAATTTAGATACTAACATATCTCTTCAAAGGTGATAGATGGATTAGGTTTAGTCATGAGCTAAATGATGCCTTGACCTTAGATGATTTTTGTAGGCTTGATTTCTATATCTAGTTATTATAATTTAGCCATCCAATTGCCTTTGTGGTCTCTTAATTCATTTAATTATAGGGTGACATTGATAGTAGGGTTAAGCATAATGGCAATGATTTTATTCCTCAAGATGTAATGTTTAAATTTATTTACTACTTTGATAAGGGAAAAAATCTATTTATCAATAATGGAATACCTAAGTTCTACACCCTTTAGAAGTGTTATTATGAACATAATTGGATGCTTAGTCTCATCTTTATTTTATGTTATGATAAAAAGAATTGTATGTTTTGAAGTTAATGAATATAAGTAGAAATATTTCATGAAATTTGGATTGATTAATACTAGACCCTATGATACTTCATCTTTAATGTCTTTGAAGGACTTTATATATTTAGCTATCCATTCTATTTTAGCATCCTATTTGAGCATATCATTAAGGGGTCTAACAATATCTACAAATACTGAAATGAACTTCCTTATGAATTTAATCTTTTTGAAGAATGATTTGAGCTCCATCTTGTTGTTTAGTGGTGTAATCCTTGAAATTAATTGAATTCTATCTAGATCAATGGTAATCCCATCCTTGGTGATGATGTGTCTCAAGATCATACCTTTAATAAATCTAAATACACTCTTCTTTGGGTTTAATGAGACACTAAACCTTGTGCATCTCTTGAATATGGATTTGAAGGGCTTATATGATCATCCTTATTCTTTTAAAACACCATAAGATCATCCTTTTAAATGATTATGCATTTTCCTATCAGTCCTTTGAATGCATGATCCATGGTGTGTTGAAAGGTAGTTCTTGACTTTATTAGGCCAAATGGAATCCTCTTATATGCATAAGTCCCCTACTTTTTGGTAAATTTAATCTCTATTTTATCTTTGAATTGCACTAGTACTTGATTCTGGCTTAAAGATATTTCCAAGAAGGACACCATTTTAGAACCACTTACTATCTATATCACCTCATATAGAGAAGGTAGGGGATAATTATCCTTTTCATAAGCCTTATTCAAATTCTTAAAATCCACACATAGTCTTATCTCACTATTCTTATTTCTTACTAGGACCAAATTAGCCACCCAAGTAGAATATCTTATTTAAAAGATGATGTTTGTTATTAATAGCTTTTCCACTTCTCTCTAGATGAGAGGCTCTAGAATAGGACTCGATAATCTCCACCTTTATTTAAATGTATTATGATATAGATTTAAGGGGATCATATGAGCAATGACCTACGAGTCATATACTCTCAAATATTCATATGTCCAATCAATGATGTACATATACTGAGTGATTAAGTCCTTCATTCATTATATCTCTTCTATGGTGCAACTAAGATTGATATTAACATATCATGGGCTATGCTCATCTCCTAGATTTTCTCTTTGAAAGTTTGACTCATTGACCTTGGGCTGCTTAAGCTACTGAACTTGAGGGTCTATCTCAAATGATCTTTCCAAAGAGACTAACCTATTTGGGATGCATTTTTTTATTTGGATAATTCCTTCCCTATCTAATTACTTTTGATAAAGGTGATTAATGTCCTTGTAAATAATGATTTAGGACTCAAATTCCCCTAAATTATCTAGAAACTAAATAATATGATGGTCGTCATCAAAAACATGGAAATTTTCAGCATTATCAGGAATAGAGGAGAAAGGTACCAATTCAATGGATAACATTTTTACCTTATATTCTTAAAGGGGATCCATATCATTAGTAGTATCAACTAGAAAATTAATACCTTGATTTTTCTCTCTAGGAAGGGATACTATGTTAAAAACTTCAAATCTTTCAATTAGATGCCATGATCTATGCTTGTATCTTCTCAAATAAGATAGCTTACATTGGTATTTATTTTTGACTTGGTTAACTATCAACTCTGAGTCAACAAATACTAATATCCTTTTTATATTATTCTTAAGTGAAAATTTTAATCCTAGAATTAAAGCCTCATACTCAACTCTATTATTTGTGCATGGAAATTATAATTTGTATATTTCCAAGAACTCTTTACCTTATGGATCAATCAACTCAATTATCATGCTTGATCCTTGCTTAGATCGAGTACCATGAAAGTTTAAAGTCCATAGTTGTTTGGAACCTTCAAGTTATAACTTCTATAATTATTTTGAGTATTAAAGTATAAATACCAAGGTTAGGAAACTTATAATTTAGCTCTTCATTTTTGACATTATATTCCATGATGGGATACTTCATTCTTGGCTTTATATCAATTTTGAATTTGAAATTACTCTCCATGATAGCCATATATGAGATAAGTTTGTAAAAAGATACCCATTGAGTGTTTTAAACTACTCTCTACTTATTAGTAGACTATAGCCTTTAGGTATGTCCACCACTAGGATATCAATGGTCATATGAACATGTAGTTTAGATGCTACTTGGATATGCACATGACTTATTTCACCAACTATATTCACTACTATCTTGTCTAACTATGAAAATATCCTCTTTAAATGGCTTGGCATAGAACCAAGATTTTGACATATAGAATTAGGCATGATAGTTGTAGATGATCCATAATTAACTAAAAAAATTAGGAATATTCTTACCAAATGCTTTGATATTTAGTAATAAGGGTGGAACTTCTAGCTTGATCTTGGAGATAACATTGGTGTTAGATGCTTTTGATTTCTCTATAGGTGTCTTCCAATAATAGACTTATAGATAAAATCCTTTTGTTTGATAATCTGATCTAACTCATGAAGAGTTATATTTGATTTTATCTTCTTCATGTCTTCAATAATATTTTATCCTCCCTTTCTAGGTTCTTCCTTGGTTTGAGGCTGATCACTCCCTCTTAGAAGAGGTGGATTATTGTTATATTTAGGATTAGTTGGAATTGTAGTAATATTTAGAGGAGTTGACATTATGAGTGGCTACTTATTCCTTAGATTATATCCACATTTTTGGAAATCATGAAATTCATCTATGTTGTCCTCTGGCTCATTTTTATCTTCACCTAGAAAGGGAAACTCATGATTTTCAAAGAACATGGAAATGCTAGAAGGGCCAGGATTCAAATGATGTTTAGGTGGATTATAAATCTAGTCTTGCCTAACCACCTCTCTTTGAAATATTTTGAATGCTATGAAAAATTCAATGTAGTTGAGTTCACCATGTTTAAAATTATTATGAATTTTGCACCAATTGGGAAGAGTTGTTTCTGCCGTGTTGATCTATCGAAACTTGTTGGGTTGTTCTATATTATTTATAGGCCTAGTGAATGGTCTGTTATATATTTGGAATCTAGTGTTCTGATTATCAATTGGGCCATTAACATTTACCATCTTTCATTACATATTTAAGAAGTTATTACTCAACTTTTGAACCATCTTATTAATAGAATCCAACTCCTCCTTTATAGAGTCATTACCTTATAAAATAGTAGTGGGAAGTACAATTGGTTGTTGATTCTAATATTAACCATTGATTGATGCATGATTATTCAAGAAGCTATATTTTGAATATGTTGTCTATGTTAATAGAGGTAGTGTGTAGAGTTGGTTTTGATTGAATGCTGGAATGTTCTGCTTTACATGTGGTATCTTGTCAATGCTAGGAAGCTATTATTGACATTAGGTATGTTTGATATCTAGGGATTAATTAGTATATCTATGTTGATGGTTTCCTCATATGATAATGCCAAATTAATGGCAGCAACTACCCTTCTCAAGAACACAATAGTGATGGTGTCAAGGGCAGAGTTATACATCTCCAATGCTAATACAACATCTAGTTTATACCTTGGGGTTAAATAGTTATACATATTTTGAAACCATGTATTGAAAGCTTGGATAGTCTCATTGGGCTCTCTCTTCATGATTTTAAATTATTGATATACCATACTAGGGTTGGTGACTCATCCAAATTGTGTAAGAAAAGTAGCTTGACATCCATCCCAATAAGTGATGGATTTATCCTTTAGATTTAAATAGCAATCATAAGAATCATTCATTAATGTAAAAGGGAATAATATGCATACAACATCTTCATTGACAATATTCATTAATCTCAAAGTAGATTTGAAATATTTCATATGCTCTTCCACTATCCTTACTCCTAAAAGAGAAAATACTGTAGATACTTCTTATGATTCCTAGGTAAATCATGCACATCTCCTAGGATGGTAATAGCATATCCAAATAACCAAAGTGGTTGATCCATTATTTGATTAACTAGTAAATGGTTCCTTATGGGTAGAGGGTTCCTACTTGAAGAAGGTGGATTATTGTGAATTATGGTTATCGGTACAGTTCTAGGTCTCCTATGATTTGATACGGGTGAGACTATAAAACTAGACTAGGAATTAGATCTGGTCACTCTCTTAGGTGACTATAGTGTAACTCTATGAAAATAATATCTAATATTATCAAATGTTAAGAACCTCCTTCTAGTGCCAGTGAAACTATTGATGTAGTTTTTATGCACATCATAGTTAATGAGGTAGCCTCTAACAATTTAGGATCTCAATGGAGGTAAAATCCACTCTAGGGCATTAGTCATAGGTATGTGGTCTGAATAACCTATTGATGGAATAGTTGGTAAAGCATGTAGGTTGTTGACAAGGTTTTTTGGATGGAGGTGTGGTTTCTTAAAAATTAGTGAATCTTTGTGTGAAATGGATATATGGTTGGTTACCAATCTAAAGTGAGTAAATCTCAAAACAAACTAAATGAAAAATAAAAAAGAGGGGAGGGTAAGGTAGAAAAGAAGATTATGTGTTTTTAGGAATCACTTCTCCATATAGTTTCTAAATAGACAAGTGCTTTCAAAACCTATGTATGTTGCAAGAATATATTGCACACTAATAATCATACATAGTTTCTAACTCTAAGGGGATACTGATATATGAAACTCACAAGCCTCAGTCAAAGGTTTCCCCTTTTAGATTATTTTTTTCACACCCTTAATTAGGAGATTATGACTTAGGATTATGAGGTATCTGAGGCTCATTTTACACACACATAGAAACCTATATAAAAAGAATGAACTTATACACACTTAAGAACATGAATTAATAAACTTAATTTCCAATAATAAATGTAATTTACTAATCCTTAAATAGATATTGCACATGTAATGGTAGCATATCAATCAAGCCAAGAAAAAATTCATTGCATTTTTTGTACACTAATAATTATTGAATCATATAATGAAAATAAGATTAGCTTGATTACATAGAAAGTTGAGAGAGAATACACAAACACATTTTTTGACAATTAAAATTGATTCTACTTATATATAATGAATTTATTTGACCCTTAAAACTATTTTATTACAATTGTTTAAATAGTCTTTGTGAAGGGGTTACCTCATCCTCGAAGTCCATTTAAAGTTATTAGAGTTTATAGTCAAAAAGTGAGTTTTAACATTGGTCAAAATTGTATAAGAGTCTACATAAAGTTATCAGTTTAAGTTAGCCTTTGTAAAATCTATGCAACATGTGCATGTGTACAAACAAGGGTAAATTTTATAATTATAGATTAAACTACATGAAAACTAAAAATATATGCATTAAATGATAATACCACCTTTTATAAGATGTTAGAAAAACCTATCAAATAATTTAAGTTAGTCATTTCAAATGGAACTCAAACATGTGTCATAGATAAGTATCCATTTAAAAATGTTAATAACTCCAATAACCTTGCTTCACTATGAATAACTTCCCATTACTATGTGTCTAAACAACCCATTATAAGTCAAGTGCCAAAATATCCATGTGTTTAGTCTATGTGGTAGTTCTATGTCACAATACCCATTTAATACACAAAACATGATCATTTATCCTTTTAAGACGTGTCATTTCCCTATGCAACCTTGAAACTAGATCAAAGTCAATTTTCATCTCCAAACTCATGAAATCATGCCACTTGGTAGTCTTCTATTCATTCTAGGACCTTTGAAAATTATGTCTCAATTTTCACCATCGATCCCAATTGCATGAATCATTCTCCCTCAATCTTGACTCTACATGATTATACATTCATGTTCCACTTGGTATCTCCTCAAGACTCTTTGTGCACATTATATTCATAACTTGAGTGCCTTTATACCATGTGGTAGATGCTTGAGGCTCTATGTGCTTCTTTAAATTGTTAATGTGGATCTCATACCACTAATATTTTGAATCCAATATCAAGTGTCAACCATTGATTTAATTTTTCAATTGCCAAGATGTTACTAGCTATCAACCCATTATTTAATCTTTAAATCCTTGAATTTTTGACCCTAATTCTACTCATGGGTCATTGTATCTCTATTAAGTGTTCCCATGATGGTGACACTTGTCACCATTTCTCACTTTAAAAAAAAACTTTGTTGCTTTGATTTTGATCTTGTATTGTTATATCTTTTGTGCACAAGTTAATGCACACCATAGATATAGGTTTTTACATTTTTTACTCCTGCTTTACCTATGAGCTTGACATTTTTCAATTTTAGGTTCACTCCACTTGGCATCTCTACAAGGATCTTAGCTTGTTGACTTATTAACTCTATCGAAATCCCATAGACCATTAATCCACTATCTAGGATCCTAAGATGTTTCCACTTGGCATTCTCAAGTTTCTCCATATATATACTAAATTATGAACTTATATCCCCACCATTAGATCTTTGATGTGTGAATAAATGCACACCATCATATCAAGATTTAGATTTTTTGACTTTGACTTTGATCACATGAGTCATTGATCTTAATTTTGATCTCTAAGATCTCACCACATGGAATCTCCCCATTAGTCTATTATTGTGAGATACCTTTGATATGGTGATAAGTGTGAAGCTCCAGCTAATCTTTATAATAGTTGACCTTTTGACCGAGGTGATAGCCCATGTATCATTTGATTTTCAACTTAATTTCCAATATTGTGACAAGGGTTAGCTTGTTAATTAACCCATTACTATAAATAATAAAATATATAAATTAAGGGCTTAGTGTGTCAATTTTTATACTAAAGTTTTATGTTGTATTAATAAATACATTTAAGAGTTTTAAAAATAAGGCTTTAGTCTAATACAATAAAGTGATCCCTAGATGTTTTGACCCATAATTATTTTTGAATCTATTTCAATAAGGATTTAGGCTACACATTAGACTAAGTTTTTTACATGATTTAAACATAAATTCAATTTAATCAAATAAGAGACGAAGGATTAAAAATAAAGAGTCAATTTAACATTAAATCATGAAGATCAAATATTGTCCATTTCATAAGGACTCCATTAGTCTTATAAGCAAAAACATAGAGATCTAATGTTAACAAGTAAGATCAAAGTCAAATGAATATTATGTGCTAATAGGACAACTATAAACTATATCAACACAAGATATTCAATACTAGTTCCTAGTCAGGTTGAATATCCAATTTATAACATGAATTTTCATAATTTTGAATAAAGGTCCTCATTTTTATAAATGGGGTGTTTTGGGTACAATAGAACTATTACTCTTATATGGAATGGTATATCCATGTCATTATCCATGTTGTTACTCCATACACCATTTACACCATTTTTATATCAGGTTTACACCATAGTGATTCCTCATTTTATTAGTAGCAGTCGACATTCTCAAGTGCCTAAGTGGACCCTAAGCCATTTTAAATTTTATAGTTTCCAAGTGTCCCAATAATCACACTACATAGTTTTAGTTACATCACATAATTTTAGCTTTAGATGCTTCTATTGAATAGGGTTATGCAATGATGGACTCAAGGATAGCTTGAGCTCTTAAGTCACTTATTTATGAGGATTATATAACTCATAAATCTAATCCAAGTTATGATCAACCAAGAAATGGGTAAGCAATGATGGATTCAAGGCTATCTTGAGTTTTTGAGCCACTTACACATAGGGATTGGGTAGGCCATCATCCCAATCCAATTTATTCCTAATTATAATCACCATCTACATGTACACATATGATATGACCAATTTTTAGCATTGGTTCACATAACCAATGAGGTGTATTCATTCCTTTCCTATTTATCTCATCTCTTTACTCATTTTTGTCTTTTCTTTTTATATTTCTTAAGTTAGGACTAATTCATTCATGTTTCATTTTAAGGACATGTAATGGACAATGCTTCATAGACCTAGACCTAGATTCATTGACTTTACCACTTAAGTAATTCCAAGTATGATTATTTTCCTTTATCATATTCATTTCTCTTTGTTACATTTATAGAATAAAGGGAGGGGGGGGAAGAAATGTAGTCACGCAAAATTTCATTTTAGTACAATAAGTGTCACATAAGATCATCTTATCCTTAGATTAGCTTGAGAACTATCTTTAGGACTCTCTTGATCATTTTCATATCTTTCATGCAAGCCTAACCCATGACAATATATACTAAAGGTATCACTAAGCCACCTCCTAGGCACACAAGTCTCTTTTTTTCTTGTTCTTACTACTTGGACATTCGCAGGGTCCTTTCAGCTATATCCCATTGTGATATTTACCAAAGGGAAGCGATAATTTTCCCTTGCTCTCTACTCTCCAAATGGGTATATTTTTGTTCCTAAAATAAACTTAGGGTTGAACTAGACCTATTTCAAAAATTGATAAGCATGATAATGTTATAGATAGACCACTTTCATTCATTTATCCCCTAAATGGAGATTAGATGCAAATAGTCATAAAAAAATTAGAAATAATTAGGAAACCCAACATCATTTATCACTATTATACCCTATTTTACATACAACCATATACAATAGCCCAAATCTAAGATTACTTAGATTTATAGCCTTAAGTCACGCTTAGACCACTCAAACTAGTGTTCATAATAACATTAATTTGCACTTGAAATATCACTTAGACTAGGAAAAATACATCAGGCTTGATCCCCTTATGATGCATTTATACATAGGCATTGCTCAACACAAAAGGGGTAGTCACATCTAAACAACCTTAATAATTCCAACATTTTCTCCTCAAATACCCTAAAAAATATGGAGGCCTAGGGTATTGCATTGCAATCAATCAAAACACAGAATATATAGTGAACCAAAATTCATTCAAATATACACAAACTCATTAGAACTAGTTAAAGGTCCACCTAAAAGCTCACTATCCCTACTACCAAAGGACAGTAGCATGTCACAAAAGACACTATCATAATGAGATATTGTCCAAAGGCTTGTGTTATTTTACATGAGGGTTTATGTTTTTTTATTTTTTATGATAAATTAAACCATTGATATACTATTTTATATCCTATCACTTATCCATCTTAGTCAAATTATATCTAAGTACATTTATTATAATTCATTACTATTTATAAGCTAGGAAAACAAATCAATTATTTTCCAAATCATAAGATATTTATGTTTTTATATATGTTCTTTGATTTCTTATTGTATAACTTTAACAACATATCATTATACATCCCATAACTCCCTTAAAAGTGAAATAAATTAGTTTAGTAACACATTCTTGGCCCAATTCAGTCAAGTGATTGACCCCAATGTCTTATACCAATATTTATATAGTATAAAGAGGGAAGCAAATGATCTCATTAGTAAATTCAATACTAAGTTTCAAAATATGTATATTTAGTTCACTGAACTATATAGACAAGATTATTGGATAGCTTTTGATATGTAAAATAATGACTTAGACCATTGTACTACTATGTTCTTGAACAAACATCCTGTTATAGTGGATTTTAAACTTTCCTACACTAAAATCAAGGTGGATAGGCAACTAAACCCAAAAGGCCAAATGTTGGTAACCATCCCAAACATACTACAAAATTTTCTAGCCTTAGAATCTATTCTTAATTCCAATAAAAACATACTAATGCAACATATTATGCAAATGATCAACAAGCTTCCTTTAAGATATACTACACCTAACCAACACATACGATTCCTTACCCCAATTGATGGTGAAGTAGTACCTCAAGATCATAACTAGACATTGATCCCTACTATTAACAATGTCCAAACTATACCTTAAGAGTGTATGAAGAATGAGTTTACCATTATATAGTTCATGGTGTGAAACCTCAATAATAAATGATTATGCCTTTAAAGGTAAGTTAGAAATAGATGTGGGGAAAACTATAACATTAATTTTACATATCATAGATACAACCATCCTTTTAATTTATCTAATAACCAATTATATCCTTCACTTAACAAGCTACATGATCTCATTACCTATGATATGGCATTACAAAACTAGTGCCAAGTACATAATACTACCTAACATGAAGAATTATATTGCATTGAGTTCTATAATGCCTTTGACTTTCTCCAAACGGAGATAGAAGGATATTAGGTATTTACTAACCACCAAAATATTTTCATCCCATCTTATACTAATATTACATTAAAACCTCAAAGCACTACCATAGTACTAGAAACCCTCAAGTTCCTTATTGAAGAAGACAATGAACCTAAATAAGTCATCGAAGAGGTGTATTTTTTCTAGCTATACCAATAAAACAACTATGTTATTAGGTGTTAGACATAACAACAAACCCTTACCATATCCACTCCTTTTAATAATGGTGTGACACACCTTGATCCTGTCTCCCACCTCCAAAGGATAATGACCCCAAACCACCTGAAGAAGTACAACCTATTCCTAACATAACTAGATACAACATAGTAGAATATATGAACGAGATCAAAGTAAACAACACATTGCATGAGCTGGCCTAGATCATCAAGAAACATGATCTCATCATAAAAAAGTTCATAGACAAACTAACCTAGCCTAAGAAAATGACTATTCACATTAATGTCATAATACACATTGATAAATTTGATGTTCCTCTTTTCCTCTTCATATTCTAAAAATTTGGGAAATCTTACATTATTTCCTAACTGATTTGGGAGTTTTCACAACTATCATGCCTAGTGTAAGATGAAAAATTTAGGAATAACCCCTATAAAATATGATAAAATAATAGACCTACTAGATAAGTTTGAATTTAAGGTGGTAGGTGAAATATTAAACATACATATGTAATTGAAATATGAGCCCATAGTTCAATAATTCATGGATATTTAGGTACTAGATATCCATAAATCATATGTGATGTAAATGTTACTCAGTAGAGACTGGTTAAAAACCTTAAATAGATATATTAACTTATACTTATTAAACATGTGGTTTATTTTTAAATGTTTAGACAAATAGATCTATATTGATAGGGAACCTCAAATGAAGCACATGATCAGATAATATAATGCCGTAAATTAAAAATAAACATAACATCTTCTGACATTAGCATTTACACTCTATTTATAAAACAAGTGAAGGGTAAGACTTACAAAGATTTAAAAACATAAAGTTTATGGTCCCTATTCTTTTATGGGGCCCATTCTAATCAAGGTTATAGAATATTATTTCTATTAATTAACCCACAAGGGAAATGACTCTTGAATAGCTATAGGATATGGTTACCTTATATGAAAAACCTAATAGAATAATAATCCTTAGTCCTAGACCTAAAATTTTCCATAAACCATAAGGTTAAAGAGTTAAGAGTGTTTTGGGATTTTGAATTAGTGGTCAACCAAATTATAATTAAGTTTTAATGCAAGTTTTCTTACCTAATAAAATAAAATCATTGAGCATGGGACCTAAAAGAAATGTTTAATGCCTTTAACATCATCCCTATCCCTAGAGAAGAGAACTAGGTTGTTGATTCATTAGTAGTTTTTAATATAAATTTATCTCCCCTAGATGACTTGGGGTCACAATGGATTTTCCATAGATCTCATTCCATGTCTCTCATTCCTAGATAACATTAAAAGCTTTCAAGGTTTCAATGATGATCACCACATATTAATTTTCTTAAACAATGTTAGAATATTTAATTCTAAAATTATAGATGAAAAGGATAAATACAATATCCTTGATCATTATTGTGATGAGGAAGATATCATGAATTCAAGGGAAAATCATATTCTAAAGGATATGGTTTCACTTGAAAGAGTGTTCAACCTAGATAGGTCTACACAGAGACCAAAAAAACTAGCTTGTATTAGCTCATAGTTGCACACAATAAACCTAGGGTCAATTGATCAACCCAGGGATGTCAGCATTGGTTTGAATTGTAATATAACTAAAATAGGTCATCTCAAGAGGTTTTTTCTATGATATAGAGATGTTATTTCCTATATGTACATAAACCTAAAGGTTTTTTTACCTAAGTGTGATAACAAACATTATCCCATTTAAACAAGGATAAAAACCATTAAAGTAGACATAATATCTTTCAAACCCTATCTTATATCCCCTTATTGTTAAGGAAGTTCATAAATCACTCTCAACAAGGATTATTTCCCATGTTTTCCATTCTACTTGGGTCACCAACTGGTTCCTATTCTCAATAAAAATGGATAAATTAAATTACGCATAAAACTTAGTAATATAAACCAAGACTTAGACAAAGAAAATTATCCTATACCCTCCTTTAATGAGGTAATCGAAATGGTAAGTGGATCTTAGTCGATGTCCTTATTGTATGGTTATCAAGGTATAACCAAATCTTTGTAAACAAAAAATACAAAGTTAAGACTACATTTATGATAAAGTGGGGCACCTTCACCTACAAACGTATGTAATTTAGCCTCATTAATGTTGTGAAAATTTTACATAGAGGTATTTATTTTTATTTTTAGGTCTTAATTGTTAAATACATAATATTCTACATGGATGATCTAAATATATTGTTAAAATCTAGGTTTAATCATTTTCACCACTTTCAAAAAGAATTTGAGAGATGGAGAAGGTATGGTATCTCCCTTAATCTAAAGAAAATTTTATTTGTCATCATGGAAGGTAATATCCTCAATCACATTCTAGCCAAATAAGTTATCTCCATTTATCCTAAATGGGATAGTATAATTTATAAGACGCATTTCCTTAATAGTAGAAATAACTAAAGTCATTCTTTGGTAATATTAATTTTGTACGTAATTTTATATCTGGTTTTGATGAGATTATTAAACCTCTAAACACTATGCTCAAACATGAATCTAAAGTGGAATATAATCACCAACTAAATATATCTTTAAATATATCAATAATTCCATCATGTAGGCACCAATAATGACAAAAATAGATTATTCAAGGGATTTCTACCTCTATTCATTCACCTTCAAAAATACCAATTTTTTTGTGGTTACTCAAAAATTTAGGAGGAATAACATCATATAGACTTCATGAGTACATATTTTAAGGAGGAATAATTGAAATAACCCACCTCTTATAAATATGCTTATGATTAGGTTAAGGATGTGAAATTTTTTTATCATTATATTCTCATAAACAAAGTGCATGCCATTTTCCCTAACATATGATCTAATGGATGGTCAAGTTATAAGAGCATGACCTATAAATTAAACCTAAAATAATGGTAAGAGGTCAATTCCTTACTAATTAATCTTGGATATTGACCCTAATATCACTATGGTGTAGCTATATCAGTCATAAATTACTAACCAAGATTGGTATGATCCAATCATATACTATGCACATCTAGTTTCCTCTATAAAATATTTAAGTATTAAATGATAGATTATGAGACTAATGATATATAGTAATAATATTTGTTTTCTAAGTTGGCTTTGTATATGTTGTTTGGTTGATAGTTTTTTTACTTGTTTCATGATCAATATCTTGATAAATGGTTGTTGTATATGTTTTACTATGCTTTATGATCATGTTTTTTGTATATTACTACATTTAACAATTTATTATGGTTATATATTGATGATTATTTTGAGTTGGACTAACTACTAGTTTGTCTAAAGAGGTGGATAAAAGACTCTCCTACTCTGATAGGAAGTTTAGATGGAGAGTATCATTGAAGAAGGGGGTAAAAATACTAATAATGGAGGTAGAGAGATCTCAATGAACCCATGCACACACTACATTACTATTCTTTAATGAAATAAATGATACTTTCATTGGTTGTTTGGTAGTAATTGAATCTTGTTGCTTTGATTTCTCTATGAGTCATAACTTGCACATGTATGCTAAACCTTTTTTGTGTCATGTTATTTCTCACTACATTATATCTAGTAGAAGTGTGATTGTATTGATCAATTTAATTTGCTTGTATATAACATTTTAATGGTCACATTATACTCTTGTGATGTAACATAGAAAATTTATTGATTGGGTTAGGTTTCTTGATTTATCACAATCATCTATGCTTTTATAACCTTGATCATATTTACAGGTGTTGATAGCTTGAGTGTTACTCACATTATTTAGATTTACTAATAATCTTGATTTGTACATCATTGACCTTGAGGAATAAAAAATGAATAAATATCTAATGGGGGTGAAATACCCAAAATAATTTGGTTTAAATTAGGACTTGTAATATTTGAATATTAAGGGCCTTTGCTTACATGTCCATACATGTATCATCATTATTAATGGAATAAATTGGTCAATGATTAAAATTTTATAGATTAATTTTATTATGTTCTATTTTTCAAATTTCAAAAGAAGGTAAGAATAAGGTTCAAATTAGGTTTTTCATTGGTCATTGCTATGATGGTGGAGTTTTTACCTAACCAAGGAAATTATGGTGAAGTATTTGATCTCCATGCCTAGATATGAAGATTGGATGATGAGTTGAACATGAGTAAGGAAATAGTTATTTAATATAGGAAGGTGGATGATGTGTAACAAGTATATAAATAGGAGATTTAGAATGGCATGCAAGTCATGCATGAATGGGAAGAAAGGAATAATTATGAAGGTGAGGAGGATAAAATGGATCATCATCATGACAAACTAAATAAAGGAGAAGGGAAACTTGTAGCAGTGAGAGAAAAATAT